>KN886146.1:38333-53940 GCA_000934455.1 Apostichopus parvimensis
ATTAGTGGCGTCATAGAGGCTGGATAAAAACCTCTCCCTGTCCTCTGAGCTATACATCTTCATCTGATCTGAGAGTTGGGATTGATAAGGAAAAAAAAATTTCAAGTTTGGGGATATATTATTTATACCATGAAAGATATCCATGGGAAAATAGGAATAGTATTGAATGAATTAACAGACACTGTCGAATGTTTCGCAGGTAATCCATACATGAGTGCATTTCAGGGATGAGATATCTGTGAGGGTAACCTAGTCAGTTCAGCCACTTTGAGTGATAAGCCTCTGATGCTAGAAGGGTAACTTTAATCAGAAGTTTCGTCTTGTTATTTCAAGGAAACTGGACGGATAAGATGACAGGGAGTCTCTCTTTCTGCTTACCATTCTTTGTTCTGTCTAATTTTTCTATATTCATTGTTCTATGGTTCAATTTAGTTATTTGTCCATCTGTCTCTTTTAATTCAAGAAGGCGGTATTTACGTCACAATCAACATATGTGCAAAAACATCCTACGTAGATATCGGAAGTTGCACAGTATTATATTTTGTCTTCCCCAAACACAACATGGCGCCCCTATTTGTTCATGACGTTAATACCAATTTTTTGGAGAATTATGTCCTTAGTCTATCATTGTTTTGCATTTTTAATACGCCTCGAGAGGCTAACCAAGGTCAGTCAGAGGTCACTTCCCCTATCTTTCATATAGTTTTTTTCTACTTGATAAACAATTTGTTTTCTCCTCACCGAGTAAAGACATGTCAATATTCTTGAGCTTTGAGCCAGTGATTTGATGATCTGAAGAAACAAAAAGGGAAATGTAAAAGTTCTTAAAAGGGCAGCAATGCAGTTTTGCAAAAGAACGCAAACAATGAAGGACATGCTCAAGCTCTGTCTATATATTCCTAACTTTGATGAATATTTGTAACTTGACTTACTTAAACTTTGATGAATATTAATTTGTAACTTGACTTATTTTACAGCTATCTTGCGCTAGGACAAACCAAAACCATCAGATAAAACTATTGTTGGAAACTCACTTTGGTTCAAAAACATATCGATGTCCCTCTTAATGTGAATATTGAGCAGGAAGGCAATTATTTGATGGTAATAAGCAGCCGCATGTGCATTTTCAGATAAGTCGAATTTGATTATCACTTTAAACAATTTACATCAGGTGGCTCCCCAATTTACAGTTTTAGCTCGAAGTAAGAGTACTTTTGAAAGCAATAGATTCATGGGATCTCCTCGGTAGTGTGACCAAAATAATTCTGAAATTTTTAAGATGTTGAGATAACACTACTTTGCTAAGATAAAATCATAAGAATTTGTGATCTATTGATTTGTAACCAACTTTGTTGTAAGGTTTGGATGCTTCGATCTACTTCTTGATTACAACATTTTTAACAGTAGGTTCACTACTATCCTGTTCTTTAAACACACTGTGTGAATTTTGTGTATATGAATTAATTAACCAAGTTGCTTTTTTTTTCTTTCTTGTTTTTTAATTACAGCTATGTACATGAATTAAATACTTATATTTGAAAGGAGGGCTTTTTTTCTTCTTGTTTTTTAATTACAGCTATGTACATGAATTAAATACATATACTTGAATAGAGCAAAGAAACGAAATGGCTATATGGGCATCTTCACCATCAAGAGGGACTGGAAAGCTCTGTTGGTAAAGTACAGGAAGTCTTGAAATCGAGAGGGTACTGCTTTGATTCCCACTCTCGACAAAATCAATTCTTGCTCTCATCAGATTTGTTTCTTATTTCCCCTTTTAGTCTTTCATTGCCACCCTTTAATACTTACATTACAACAATGTTAATGCCTGTAAATTTCAGTGTCACTGGTACTCTAATTTTCTTTTTCTCTTTTATGTCGTAATTTATTTTTAATTGGACGAAACAGAAAACACAATCAAACTAATACGGAAACCTCTCGCCGCTTCCTCTAGATGGAGTGGAAACTTACCGAGGAAATGGTCCGAGTATTTTCCGAGTTTGATCGATTCTAGCCAAAGAATTACGTCTTCTTTGGTCCAATCATCCACAGGTTTCCCTAGTCTGGACTGGTGGCCCTCAGAGAAACCAGTTGGTGGTCTTACGATGTCTGAATAATGAAACATATAAATATGTCAATTGATACCAAAATATCTCTCACCATAAATGTAACAGTTAAAAATCCCAGGGATTGAGACGAAAGGCACTTGATCAAATTCTGACTGTTTCTTTGCATGAAACTCACCGCGTGCTTTCCCCGATCTAGGTTGGTCAGTCTTGTGCGTGTTCTTCGCTTTCTTGTCGTAGCCATCGAAGTCGTCGACACTCTCCCACTCAGATCCCGATTCCCCATCTTCTAACCCCGGCAGGGAAAGATCGACATCGTCCTCCTGAGGTAGGAAAGACCAACGGCATTATAGGGGTGAACGTACGACAATCGAGAAAAAAATACTTTCATTTGATTTCAGTCTCATACAAAGATAGAATTGAAAAAAAAGGCTGTGAGTTATGAAACTTAATGACCCTTGTAGCCGAAGTGGGGGTCGCAAAACAAAAAATTGGCAGGGTTGCTAAACGAGTCAGAAGAAAACAGAAATTGTTGATATTTGCCAAAGAAAATTGCCAAAACCTAACATAAAATATATAAATAAAATAAAAATGTTAGCAAACTGCTTATCCACTAGAGAGCCTTTGTAAGAGAAGGTGTAAAAGTAAGTTGGCCTGACCTTTCGATCCTAGCAGGATCTTCTTCAGAGGCTAACATGATTTTAGCCTCTGAAGAAGATCCTGCTAGGATCAAAACGTCAGCCAACTTACTTTTACACATAAAATATATACATCCCATCCCCAAGCCAGAACATCGGCCACTGGATTCTTGTTTGCCAAACTTAGGCCCCTAGCCTACTATACATCCTTACTAAAGCCAAAGTTTTCTAATGCATGCTAGGTTTACACAATATATTAATCATAAATTGTCAGCGCACCGGTCCATGTTCAAGAGAAAGACTCATTTACCTCTTGCATATTGATGAGATCATTGACAGCCAATAGTAATCTCTTCCTGAGTTCGGTATCATCGACTTCTAGGTCAACTGAAAAAAGGAAAGAATGCACAGAAAATCTTGCTAAAAATAATTGTGCAACGGTATGAAGACTGATTTTGTCTATTTCCTTATAATTTAATACTGCGTCAAAGAATTTCCCACAAGTATGTCCAAACATGATAAAGAAATACGAGAGAATTAGATGAATAGAACCGAACGCCTGATTTACGTTTGTAAGTGATTCTTGAAACGAGTGTAAATTGTCCATTGAAGTTAAAAATCCCAATTTTAAAGAGTAACACTAACAATTACAACTATCTTGCAAGCATACAAGAAGATGTACTAAACATTTTCTTGTTTCATTATTTGGTTTTTAACTTCTATAAAGCAGGTAAGTTTAAGTTCATGATATTAAAATAAATAAAAATTCAGTCTACCCAGTACACAAGTGGCTCAGCAGTAATCAAAGGTAAAACACAGACTACAGAGGGAAGAATATTGATCATGATCGTATATGTGCAGAATTCTTGTCAGGAATCTTAGGTACTGTAGTTCATCTACCCACTCCTAACATATTCAGGGGACATATGGCCATCAAACAAATACATAAACTAGCCCTGGTTATTTTATCAATTAAGGATCCAAGTTGGTAGGTTTTCTGTGCCTGTTACACTAACATCGGTAAAAATATATTTTGTTTGTGAAATTATAAGTTATTGTCATGAAGTGATATTATATTTATTACTCCTGCAAGGTCTTTAACCCTTTGCACATTTGACCTGTATTTTCCCCTCACTAATTCCCATAGTTCCTGAATAAAGAAATACATTTAGAAATTGTTCGGTCCCATTTTCAGACGTCTAGCTTCGGAACCCATATTTTCAGACAAAGAAAAACATTAGGACCCAAGTTGTTTTCTTTCTTATTCATGACTGGCTCATTCTTTGATAGATTTGATGAATATTAATGATACATATTCCGAAGTAGTTAATATTGCACCAATCATGGATCAGATGACCAACCACATGTCACCCCAAGCTTTGCAACTTCTGAGCACTTTTTATAGAGGCAAATTAGTTCTGGAAATGGAATCATCTAGTGCTCACAATCATTGTCATGACCATATAATTTATACCTATTTGTTTCCAATCAATATCTTAAAGTAATTTTACAGCGTGTAATTGAACTTTTTAGTTGTATCACGGAGAGAATAAATCATCTTGAAATCAACAGAACTTTTCCATCATTTATTTGAGTGGAGCTGTCTTAGAGCTAGGCTTCTGAAAATAGCCTACCAAATAATTTTCCACAGGGGCATCAATAGTACCATCTCTACCCGAGCTACAGGCGATATTCACCACATGACATTATGAAACTGAAACAAGGCAAAGTAATCTATGTCTAATCATAACATAGCCCAGATAGTAATTTATATTCACCACATCACATCGCATTATGAAACTCAAACAAGGCAAGGCAAATTATTTTCAAGCATCACAAAGCCCAGGGAAGAATTCAGTGGCAGTTCAAAATTCACTGTACAGTAGCACTTTTTGCCGGCTCTGAAATTTGTCTCTTATAAAATATGCAGTTTCCTGTGTGTGAAAAAAAAACTGCTATACATCTCTGGACTTGCATTGCATTCCTGCCCATTTTTGATTGGTTATTTGCAAAGCGATTCCGGATTTAATTATCCCCCTGTGAGCTTTCCAGTTTCAGTTGTCAACCTTCAAATTTGAAATATTAAGCTCAAACTATATAGGTTTCTTCAATGTGTAACAGGGACACTACTGTATGTCAAAATATTGGATACCGATGGAAAAATACTCAAGTGCCCTCATTGGCCTCGTTATTAACGCTCAGACTACTGAAAATGTTGTCATTCAAATACTGTATTGTCCAGCTTACTGCACAGCAGGGAATGACTTTAGTGTTCAAAATTTTTACTTCAAAAAATTTACTTCAAGAAATACTGCTACTCATCTTATAGCACTTGTGTACATAGATAGATAGATAGATAGATAGATAGATAGATAGATTCTTTATTCAATCAATGAGCAATAAAATTACACATCGAAAATTAAAACATTCCTCAAGCTCCATAGAATAGAAATAGAAAAATAGAATAATAGAATAATATGTGCAAATAAAATTTACAGGTTATTATAAAGTTTGACGGCAGATGGAAAGAAACTGGCGGTAAAACGCCTGTTCCCTCTAAAGGTACGGAGTCTGCGGTGCGATGGCAAGAAATTGAAATATGTATTGGCAGGGTGATCAGAATCGCTCAAAATGAGCTGCGTTCTACGAAGAGACCTGTAACTTATAGAGCGACTCCAGGGAAGGGAGATCAACGCCAATTATCTTTTCAGCTGACCTGACCACTGCAGATAATAGCAACTGGACTGTATGATTTATATAGCATTTTGTGATGCGCGGTACTGGTTACAATTATTCCCTGTACAGTGTAAATTTGTCTTTGACAGGTCAGACTAATTAAGTCAATTTGAATAACAAGTACATATGATTGCATAAATTACCCAAGTCTTCCTCAGTTACTTGCAGTAAATAATCTCCATCAATATCACAACCTGGTGAAAAAGAGACAAATTTAGAAGAATAGTTGAGTGTCATGTTTTCAACACACGATGAAGTAACTGTAAAATTTGCAATCTGGCTGATAATACAAATACCCATGTAATGTATCTCTCAGAAAATATAAAAATATATCTCACTGAGACAGTTTCTATACATTTATGTCCACAATGCAAGACAATAATACACTTTCAAACAGATCATATACAGTACTTATGTAAATCTGTGGTTGTAAGTCGTGCTGTACTGTGCACTATGCACAAAATTAGGTGCACTTCACAACAGTTTTGCACTTTCCGTTGGAATTTTCATGAGAAACAGTCAAACAGAGCTACTGTATATTAAGAAGAAACGAATAGCAAGCAATACGATACAGTTTATGAACTCTACATTATGGAATATATCCTCAACTTAACAATCGATGCTAAAACCTTCTACATTCAATACAAATCAGCCACTGAAAATTTATGATGATACACAACCATGAATTTTCCCCTCATCTGAATTGGGAGTCCAATTTTGTGTAATTCTACATACTATATGAGTCACTACAGTGCAAAAGATTAGTTAAAAAATAAGGCCATGATTAATCATTTTAAAATTACACTGGTTATAGTATCATGAGTAACAAAAAATTATATGCTTAATACTGTATGGATCTAATTGGAGAGTAATTACAGTATATTATCATTATATTCATCATTATTCATGCCCATAGCAAATGGAGTGCACTATACAAATGAAATGGATGCGGGCTAATTGAACCCATGAAACTATTTCACCACTGTTTTCAATAATAAACAGAGGCCTATAACCCCTCCCTCCCTCCCCCTACTATCCCTATCGAAAAGGAATTTTGTTTTGGTACAAAACAGGAAGCAAAACATAGTTGTTGACTTACCATCAAAGAGTTCCACAAAGTATGCCAAGTCATTGTCTTTTAACCAAGCTAATACTTCCTCCTCACCCCAATCCTCAGGAGCTTTTAGTTTGTAGCTCTTCACTACATCTTTATCTGCTACCCCGACAGGCTCTTCTGCTTTCTCCTTAGAATCTTTACGCACCTGCAATGCCTCTAAGTCAGAAGCAAGCTTTCCTAGGACCATATAACCGGGAGGCAGATTGGATGGTTTATTAGTAGTGCCGTTCTGCTGAATATCTTGTTTCGTAACTCCATGCGATACTTGAGTGTCCGAGCTTGAGATGCTGCCAGTTTCTGACTTATTTTTACTTGATTTCCGTCCAAAAGGTAATTTAAGAGATGATACCTTACTTGGTTTCTTCTCTAATGATACCACTGATGAGGCTGGAGAATTTGAGATCGAAGATAGATTGGACTCTCCTCCTGTCTTCTTCTTTTTCTTAAATCCAAACATCTTAAAATCTCTTGGAAATCTTATTTGCTACTCATGCCATGGCTGATGTTTCTGTGAAAATGATGTTTAATAGAAACAGGGTGACTTGATTGTCAGAGTAATTATAGAATAGCCCCCACATTTCAAAAAGCTTATTTTTGGGGGTTGGGGTGGGAGTCGAGGTGGGGCACTTAATACTTCCTAACCGGGTAATTTTTCTGGGAGTCAGAGTCGCAGTGCAGAAATCATTAATAATTAGGGGTAGAATATTTTTTAACTGACGTCAGAATCACAGTGGAGAAGTTTAATAATTTGACTACTCCATCCAAATAAAAAATACCTTATGAAAGGCAAGGTATTCTACAATTGTACCAAATTATTACATTCCTCATCTACAAAAGCAAATCCTTTCATACAAACTAATGAACCACAGCTTATGACAGCCAGTGTACTGGTAAAGGTTACTTTATACAGTCAAGTGAGGCTAGACTGGAGCCTAGAGCCTGGAATGCTTTTGACGTTGCGTTGGGCTAGGCCTTGTGGCCATCAAAAGGGTTTACAATTACAGTAAGGCCTATCACTTTTCAAGTAATTATTATTATACTTATTTGCCACATTGTTGGGTTCATCTGTACCTGTACGTCCGCCAACAGAGGTATACAACTGTACAACATTAATATTATCCTACTGTAGGTCTACACTCCGTTCAGCTAAGCCTAAGCCTTAGTCTTTGATACTGAAACTCACTTACTATATTATTACTAGTTATGCTTAGTCAGGCCTAAATGTTATGCCTATGTTGGTAGGCTACGCCCGTTCTCGGCTATAGCTTAAAATTTAAGACTTGAGTTGTCATTGACAATAATATCAAAACCTTTATGCGCCTTATTGGGGTAAGAATATTACTTTTCTCACATATAATTGGCACTACCAATTATAACATCACTCAGTTTCCAGATTTTCTCACAATCCTCTCACAATTTCTCACAATCTCTCACAACCCTCATACATACATACATACATACATAGATGGAGGTCACACACTCAGCTGGTACAATAAGCCTGTTTGTAAACAAATATTTTATTGGTACTGTATTTCGAAATTCTCATTACATCAACTTGCTCAAGTCGTTTCAGCCACGGTATCTATAGGACGCCATACGCACTGCGGACAATGCTGGGATTATGGATATACCGTGCGAGAATTGGAAGTTACCCGTTTCCGAATATATCAGATCACGAACACGCATCCGATTGTCTCTGAGTGGGGAACGGGCGGACACACGCACAATAATAATAACAAGTGTTATTAATTGTAATTGAATAATAACAGACATTTCGACCGTAAAACCTCGAAAAACTCAATCAAATTCTCGATTAAAATGGTCAAGGTTTTAACATTTTGTGTAGAAATTTCGTCATAAACCTCCTAAATCCGATAAAAAGTTGGATTAAATAGTGGGTATTTCGAGGAAATGGTCGAAATTTTGAGATAACGTATAGTGAAATGTTGTGGAATCTTCTTCTCCTTTTTTTTACTTTCAAAATAGTCGACATTTTGAGAAAATGTAGCCGAAAATATAGGATAAAAACTCGAAACTGAAAATGTCTCATCTTATCCAACTCAGCATCTAGCTTTTCACATTTCTATGTGTTATCTATAACACCTTCTACTACTCTTATGTACTGAAATTTCAAATGTTAGTATAGCATGCCTATTTGCCAGTTCATGTGTACAGCAGCTACACTCACTAACCAATACAAAGGCTGTCAATTGAATTCAATACAATGATTGTTGCTGCAGCTGTCAGTTGATGTGTCATATATGAATTAGAGACCAACCTTATTCCCACCATTGATAGATATAAACTGAGTGTAATGCAAACTATAAACGCTAGCTGTAAAATACCAACTTGAGTATGTAATTAAAATTTAGTCCTCACGACCAAATGCTTGTAATTGCAATGACTAATGAACTCGGCTCTCGGGCTCATCCCCTGATCAATGCCATCATTTCATGGTATGACCCGCCTTGGGCAAACATACTATCTGCATGTCCCACCATATTTTCTCTGATTGATTCCAGCAGTTTAGCGTTCCATATGACCACTGATATTTCGGCTAACTGTGCTTAGTCTATAGGTTATATCAGTTGCACGACAACTTTTGTCAACGAGGGTTACGCACGTCTAGTCAATGGCACATACTTTTGGTCAAATATGTCAAAAATCAAAACGGTGACCACACCAAAAGATACGGTTTGTTGGCACTGCAAGGAACAATCTAAGTATAAATGCCCCAAAACTCAATTGCGATAGTGAGTTATTTTCAACCATATTCAATGTTCTTCTTCTCCGCCTAGTATAACTAGTATTTATTACTATAATTACGTTACTCGTTAGTATTGGTACTAGTAGGCCTAGCCTAGTACAGTTAAACAGTCAAACACCCAGACACACTGTTCTTGCGATCAGATTCCAGTACAGATTTAAGCAAAAGACACCATGACCATGGTTTCCAGAGATTATTCATTCATTTCCTTATTCTCTTCAAACCCTATTTATTTGTTGTGATTAAATCAATCAAACTTACACATGTTGGAAATGTTGTTTCCCTACCACTAGTATAAATCTCTGAGGCATGCGAATGCCTTGTCTGATATATGCTTTGTTCATTCCTTGATAAATCGGAGAGTTTGAAAAATAATTTAATTAAACTTTTCTGTATTTCTCTATAGCTGTGGTTTAAATTGCTATAACAAATTGAAAGAAGATATGCAGAGTGGTATCATCAAGGCTACTGATCAGATGCCAAAAGGATCAGATGATGTGAGCCCTGTGAAAGCAAAGGGCACAGAAGAGGGAACAGCTGCAACAAACACAGCAAGTACACCAGGAAGCGTAGCAGGTAACATCAGAAGGACTATTTATATGTCCACACTTCAATAAATTGATAACACATCCATCGTCATTACATAAAATGATAGGGAAATGTCTAATGCAAGAAGAAAACATGTCTTTTACTTGATGGAAGGTACAACCAGTGAATCAGATTTGAATTTTATGAGTACATGATATGGAGATTCATGTAGTTGTAATGAATTGAAGCAGTGGGTATGTAAGCCATACCTGTGTGATCATTGATCAACCAGCTGTGAGGGAAGATAATCATATAACTTTTAATCGTCATCACATCAGTTTTCCAGACGGATGGAAGATAACATAGATCCTTGTAAACAAAGGTGACTTTTGTGGTCATTTCAAGAAATGGCATTTTAAATTAAATTATTTCATTTTAGGTGTTAGGTGTCAAACCTTACATTTTGCTTTCTGCTTTTTTCCCCTTCTTCTTCTTCATGATTCATGTGTCATACTACTTTCCAACTTGCTTTCAGCTGTAACTGACACCTGGCAAAAGTACAATGATGAAGATGACAGGTTAAGCAAAGACAAATTGGATCTCTTAGGTAATTATAAAACTTTTGTACTTAAATTGTAACATGGCTCGTACTGTCTTGTTTTATCAGTCTCATACTTATAAGTGTTGATGTCAAAAGCCCTGTTGCCAAAAGTTAGAAAATATCTTTGAACTTATTAAACAGTGGAAATGTTTCCATTTGATCTCATGTGCCTTTTGGATTCCTTTACCTTTTGCAACCAGTCGGTGATTGTCTGTGGAGAGATAATCATATATAAGTACTCTCATGATCAGACAGATTAGCTTCCAATATCTTACTGTAGTAGGAGAAATGAGCATTTAAAGGCATTGAAGACTCGCCCCAAACCGCGTGCGGCCATCTGAAAAAGTTAACTTTCCGTTGCTTGCAAGTGACGTTTTGTTTGTGTCGCTACAAAATGCAGACAGTGCGGTAATGAAACGTGATACCTTGTTATCTTTAGCTGGACCTGAGATGTCCATCGCTGTATTGTTTGTACACTGTGCTGTGGGTATTGACCACAGCTGTATGTACTGATTATACACTAGTGTCTAAATACCGATGGTAGCAAGCTGAGTGTGTGTATTTTCTGTGATCGATGGTGGTGTCTAACACTTTTGTTACACCTCATTCGAAACTAGGTCAGATTACCGGCATTAGAAGTTTCTTTTTGCGCGAGTCTTCACACCCTTTAATTGGTTCAATACCAGCGATTGATGGTAATTTCACAGTGATTTGTTTCATATGTCGCTTGCTACATACTGTAAAGGCTACCATAATTAAAAGCTCATAAAGACTCATATACCAGATTTTTTTTTTTTTTTTTAAACAGCCGACTCTGACAAAATTAAGACGCTTCTGGCAAATCCACATTTACGGCAGATGTTGACATTCATTGATTCTAGTGAAGACAAAGAGAAGGGCATGGAGAATGCCATGAAAGAACCAATATTTGTGGAATTTGCTGATGCCTGTCTAGCTCTCGTGGAATCCGATAGTGACGATGACAGGTCTCTCGGACCTACGGAAACTTTTGTAGAAGTGAAAGAATTTGAACTACTTCAGTTTTGACTTGTTTTTCTTCTATTTTCTTGAGTTGGGTGGTGGATGTGGAGAGGGGGGGGGGTTCCTTGGACTGAGGTGCATGGAAAGAAAGACATTACCAGGAGAGCTTTGGTGTGTATCTTCTTGTTGGTGTAACCAAGACATTTTGAAACAAAGATGGCAACAGCACAGGACTATTACTGTCAGATTCTTACTAAAGAAAAAGAACAAAATTATGTAGGGTGTCAATTAATGCATTCTAAGAACTTTCAGTTCTTTTAAAGAAAACGGTGCAATCCATTTTTTATCATATTTCTATGCAGCTCAACAACATGGTAGGTCCTTAACCAGCAATTGAAGGACATACTGCACAAGGATTAAGTTGTCTGGGAATGCAAATAGTTACACCAATGCAGGGATGTATAACAGGCTTTTTTTTCTTTGGTGAGGTAAGGGGAGGGGGGGTTCTTTTTAGTACTGAACTATAGTATTTGTATAGAAAGCAAAATTCAGTAGATTTCATATAGCTTTACAAAAATTTGAGCACTAAATTATTCCATGTTATATGATTCTCTTGAAGAAAGGTATCATACCTTGCTTGAAGTCCATCTTCCGGTAATATTTTATTTGTTGAATGAAAGGACTTATCTCTGTTACACAAGACTTTCTCTGAAGGATTCCTTTTTGTCATCTGTGCACATTTGGAGGTGGTTCCTGTTTAACATTTGTTGACCTCTCCAATTTGTTATGATAGCCCAGTGGTGATAAATTAGTCAAATGTTCACAAAATGAACTTCCTAATGTATGCTGGACTCTTGGAATTCAAAATGAACATTTAGTTCAGTTTCCTGTTGGGTCTATGATGTTCCTGTTGGAGGTTACTTATTTCAGTTCTATGTCACAGTTATGCGTAATCATTCAGTGAGATGTATTTTGGTGTTGCAAAAAGAGTCTTTATGAAGATGCCAGTTGTAAATACTGTTTTATAGTTCTTATTCCTTTGTAAATATTTTTGTATGTTTGTGAAAATGATATTTTCAAAAGTAGAAGATTGAAGAAAATTAATAAATAAATAAAATGTTACATTTCTACTGCCCTGTGAGAAGAGTTTTTTTACTAACCTTGGCATGAAAGACATGCTTGTGCATTGATCACAAATAGTTGTCAGAAAGGGAATGGGGAATCAATAATAATAATAATTAATACAGTTCTTAGTTAACAGTTCTTATATAGCGCAACTTACAATAAAGTCTTGCCGTGCTGTACTTAACCCTGGTCATTGATAACTTGTCACACCTACACACCAAAGTGTGCACAATTCAACAATCTCTCTGTGGGGCACCACAGCCACGTGTCCCCTGGGGGACTTCCCATAGTGTGCAGCCACAAACCGGAACTAAATTTACAAGTCACCTCGCAAGTCCCCATTTGTACACCTGGGTGAAGAGAGGCAATGGAGATAAAGTGCCTTGCCCAAGCACAGAATGATTTGGCCAGGGCTCGAACCTGTAATCCTTAGATCACAAGTCCACTGCCTTAACCACTTGACCACAACGCCCACAAGGAGATGATGAGAAGGGATGGACAAAGAGAAAGGATGGTGGGCTATGGTGCCAAGACGGATGACAATGTGAAGGAAGGATGTTTAATAGACAGTTCATCATTGACAGGATTACGCCTTCTCTCAAGTATATCAATTACTGTGAATTGAGTTGGAATATTTTTAAGTGGTTGTTTAATGGCATCTAACTCAATGAAAGTTTACTTTGATATGAAACTACCAATCTAACCTGAACTATTAATATGTAAAGTTAACTCTCGGTGGCTATAGTGTTAACCTCCTGCATTTTGGAATGCGGATGTTGAACCTTGGATTTCTTGCAATTTAAAAGTTTGGTGATATCCTGCAAACAGTATAGTGAGTGACATCATCATGGCAAATAAGTTGCAAAGGTGTGCACCTTTTTGAAATGAAATGTACTTCTCAATCCACAGATGAAGATAATATAACTTGCATTTCAATGAAGCCTTAGAATTCAAAACACAGCTAACAGACATCTCAATGCTTTAACATTTTAACTAGAAAAGCTAAGCTTTTACAAACTACCATTGGGCCTTAATGTACATCATCAGTTCATAATGCACAATGATGACCTCAAAGCATGGGATATTGAAGTTGAACAATCCATCTGTCAAATTTCAGTTTACTTCCAACAATCACATACCAGGGATGAATCCAGGAGAGACCCTGCTCCTACACCCCCCCCCCAACCCACCCCACCCAAAAAAAACCTCCTTTTGCACTTTTCAGGCACTAAAAATTGGCCACAAACATATTTTAGGTCATATTATAAGATACATAGTGGACAAATAGTTAGCATGCTACATCCTTGTTCATTCCATACATTTAACCAATGTTTTCTTATGCTCTGGTATGTCAGTAGTAATTTCAATATCAACTGAATCTTTGAATCCTCCCCTCATCCCCCCCCCCCTAACTCTGATCTGAAATCTAGCACTTTATCTTAAGTTAGGAATAAGTTGCCCAGACAGGATTTTCAACTGGCGTTTTGGAATAGTCAAAGGTGGTCATACATAAACTTTGGTGACTTAGTTTATTAATGAAGAGAAACAAAACTGGAAATCATTTGTGATAATCTATTTAATTGCTCATTTCATTTTCTTGAAAATGGCATAGAAAAGTAAATTATCGCATGAAAAAAATGAATCCCAAGGAGAAATCATCAATAAATTTCTAAGATACTTCTGAAGGTGTTGCTGCTGCCTGCAACTCATTTTTATTCCTACCAGCTAGTTTTGGGAAAACTTTACAATGTTAAATACCACTCTATACTGTACATCCTTATCGTGCTTGGCATTGACAGTATGAACAGTTCTTAGCCTTGATCTAATAGGGAACAGGATATTCATACCAACAACATTGCGAGTGATTCAAGTCATGAAGGAAAGTACAGGATATAAAGCACAGAATAGAGCAGAGTGGTTCATAGATACAAACATGAAGTGACAAGTGTGTAGGTGTAACAGTCATTTACATTTATGGGAACTTATAATATACGAGATACAACACCACCCCATAAGCCAAAGAACAATTCTTCCAGATCGTAACGATCGTCATGCCTTAGTATGTATGTATGTATATTAGATCCTCCTGCAAGCAGAAACTCGCAAAGAAGCCATCATTGGCTTATCAAAGCCACAAGCTGACCGAAGCGAGTCTCTTAGATACATATTTAACGTCCAAGATTATGAATTGTCAACAACTCTGTAAACTGGACGACATACATTAATCTTGGGAGTGACTCGAACTCGGGACCTTATGAATGAAAGGCACCGGCGTTAACCACTGAGCTAACATTTTTCAGGAACTAAATACTTGAACTGGTCATGCAAGTCCGTGCAAGAGGCTTGGAAGACAAACGTTCATGGGAATTTTAGAGAGAGCTAACTATACCTTAACATATAGGATATTGTGAGGTAGGAAGTTGATCTCATACAAACTAAGTTGTCCAGCTCAATATGTGACGTCAAAATAGAGCACTAAATTGGTTAATGAGGAGAACATGTTGCTTAAACAGTAAAATCAAACAAAAATACTTCTACATATTTAACTACTTTTCTTGATATCTAACATGCCCGTGTCATTAAGTCTGTTAACGGAATGTCTTTCATCAGCTAGATACTTGACGATTTGTGACTTTCAAACATTGTATTCTGTCATTCTTTATAATGAAAGCCTTGACAATTTGCAGTCTCCACTGATATAAAGAACTCTTCTCCAAACCGTTATATGCATTATACTAAGTAATAAAAGGCTGACTCAAAAAAAAAACAATATCAAATGCCTACATTCCTCGAGCAGCTAAACTTTTATCCATAAACTTTCTCTTTACAAAACACATCCACCATTTGCTTGGTTTGTTTGTCGCAGGGTCCATTACTTTTTCGACCAACCGGGTGCCAGTCTCTTGTCGAATCTGTTGCAGATATGCTCTCATTTGTTCTGAAAAGAATCAACCACAAATAAGTACATTTAACTGTCTTCATATAAATACAAACTATATAAAATATATCTATATGTATCTATATATATAGAGAGAGAAAGATATATAT
>KN886146.1:66589-89763 GCA_000934455.1 Apostichopus parvimensis
CCTTATTCTTTTCATGAAATCTGGGGACATGTGCCCACCCCATCAAGAGTTAGTTAAATATTTACTGTTACATTGTTTACAAGGAGAGGTGGAATTTTGATGCCCACTATGGTGCTTAGTTTCAAGGATGATGGTCAAATAACTTAGAAAGAAGCTTCTTTCATGCCAAAAGTTAATTTAGTCTTTTTTCCAAGTTTATAATCTAATGCCAAAAAAAAAAAAAACTTTAAAAAAGATGACTGGAAGTCTTATTATTCATCACTGATGCAGCGTGATGCTTGTCATGTAAATTAATCAACAAGCTATGAAATTATTCAATAATCTGGGTTACCTTTATCCATAAATTAACTTTTTGCATTTGTAAACAACCACAGCTGTTTACTCTACAAACAGGTATTATTGAAATGATTCAGGGCCTTAATTCCTACAAATTTTTTAATATTCCAGGGACATTACATCAAATCAAGGGACATAAATGAAATTGGTGGATTGTCCCTGGAAATCGGTTGACGTCTGGTCACCTTAAATTTTATCTACAAAAGTTAATGCAAGTCAATTAAATGCAATACCTTCGCCTCGATTGTTCTATTCAGGAGCCTCGGAGAGAGAAGTACACCAAGTACGTCCATAAACCCACTGTAGGGCTCCTTCACAGAGGGCAGCATATGCACGGTGCAATGCCCATCTCAGACGGAGAGAGATACAATCTAATCATCTGGATGAGATCGTCAAAGGTGCGGAACAAACTCTGTCCGATGTGCGATCAAGAACCTGAACTGGTGAAAAGTGTCGGCTACGGAGATGGTTACACGTGGAAGGAGGAGTTAGTCGATGTATGTAGTACCCTCTGATATGATGGGAAAGCTCTGTACTATTGATCAGTGCATTGATTGTGTGCCAGCAGATAAGAACGAACTATCATCATAAGGTCCCGAGTTCGAGTCCCTCCAAGATTAATGTATGTCGTCCAGTTTATACAGAGTTGTTGACAATTGACAATTCATAATCATGGACGTTAAATATGAATCTAAGAGACTGACTTCGGTCAGCTTGCAGCTTTGATAAGCCAATGATGGCTTCTTCGCGAGTTCCTGCTTGCAGGAGGATCTAAAATACAACTATTACAGCCTACAGAGTGTGCACAAAATTGATGTGCCAGCTAGGCTATAGTAAAACTTTGCACCTAACCTATGTGTGTCATAATGAACCTACTCCTGTGACAAAAATGGACATATTACATTTAATGGGGGGAGGGGGATTAGGAATATCTACCTATGCATGGTCTATCTGTTTTTCTGAAATGTCCTATCAGGATTCACAAGGAGGCCGTATATACCTAGTATATGTATTTCATGTATGACATACATGTGGACATACATGGTTATGTGGGCTGCATGAATAGGGTTTTGATATCTCACTAAACACAGAGAATTGACGCTGGTTCGATTTGCTGCACCTAAGGCGTATAAAAATGAAGAAGTTAGTGGTACCACAGAGACATGAACAAATGTCTGGCAAAGTGGATTAAAGATCACAGAAGTGCATCAAGCTGTTATGAAGTGATTTCATGTTAGTGGCAATTTGTGGGAAGTTGATTATCATTCCTGAAGAGATTTACGAATTGAACGTGGCAAATCGTTTGCGATGAAAAATTGTTACTTGTAGATTACTGTCATATTAAAACCACAACCTGACCCATTTTTAGTTACATTAAAATGATAAGCCCAAAAATGCTGCTGCTGTCCAGAAAGAACATGTTTCTCCCATGTTGCAGCTTCTGTGACACAAATTTAGAACTGGGTTTACACAGACGATTTTAGTCTCATTACTCCCCCAAAATCGCCCTCAATGTTGTCATTTTTGGGTAGAATCACCCTTGCGTGGCCTCTGTGTATTTCTGACACTAATTTAGCCCACCTTGTTGTAGTTCTTATGTTGTGTAGTTGAAAGGTTTTGGGCTTAGTATTTGTTATAGTATGAAGTATGTACATTACTAAAGAAGTCAAAGAAAGTATTCATATCGATATATACATATTGCCTGTATTGAAAACACCATTAGAAAGTATACTGAAGGTTGGTTGGTGTTGCCCTCAAAGGTGGTAGGAAGACCAAAATTTGTCAAGCTTTGACACTTGTATTGACTGCCTCCATAAGAACATACTCGCTCACCGAGACAATCCTACTCAAATGTTTGGTATAATTTGAAGGGATGGCACCAGTTTTGAAAACTTCTAGCTAATTCTTGGTGTGCTAAAATTTAGGATATGACACTTGATGACAACTATGTCTCTTTAAAATAGATATTTATTGAAAGAAAATAGCAGTTTTTATTTCTTGATTTATAATTTTAATCATCACAACAGTACTAATAAACTGAGTTTACAAAGAAGCTATGAAGTCTTGTCTTTTTGTTTAGATTGTCATTTTCTATCAGAAGATTGAAATTAAAATATTTAAAATCTTTTTGATTGACAGTGTTTAGTTCCTATTGTATGAATCCTTAACACCATTTCAATTATTTGTTCCATATTTCAAGAATGTATAGAGGAAATTTTTGGCATTGCTTTTGGAAAATTTGTGGTGCTATCTTATAACAAAATTAGGCCTACATATACCTTATATATATTAGCATGACGTAACTTAAATCTCCAACTGAACACCAAAAGCTGGTCAAAAGTAGATTTCTGTGGTTATTTTATGTTATGATCAGACAAAAGATCTCATATTCTATGAAATATATGAGATAATACCCCCATAATAATGGCTTATGGGTGCAAAAGTTTGAATTAAAATGAAATGTTATGTCAATCATAAGAATAAAACAATACTAAAGTAGAATATTTTATACATTGTGAAACTGATTGGATGAGCCATTTACATCCACAGAATTTTTTTATGGAAGAATTAGTAGATATTTAGATACATATCTCTGATGGCAGCTCTGTACAATAAATAATAATTATTATAATAATATTAATCAGCAGTTATTTTTACAACACTAAAGCGACCACAAATGTGGGAGAAACTGGCAAGGGCTTAAGGATTACAACTTACAAGTCTGGTGGCTTCCAATTCAACATTTTAACTCAAATTTCGAATCTTTTCAATTTTGAAAGTCATTTCAGATGGGAAAACCGTAGATTGTTCTTGGATGAAAACCCCACCTTACTATGACCTGGCTGGGTATCGAACCCGGAACCTCACGATTGCTAATCCTCATTGCTTCAAATGCCACCTCCTTTATCCACTCGGCCACAGCACCCGTATATAAACTTAATTGTCTATTAAACTAAACGCTTGAGGTTAAGATAACAGCTTGCACTTGAGCAATGTATAATTATCGTGACAGCAACAAAGAAAGTGATATGTGTTGTAGAGGCATAGCCGGACTATTATCAAAGCCTTCGTTATAGGTACCTAGCAGATAGCAATTATTGTCAAAATATCTTTGGAAAGGGGAAAAATTGTGATAAAAGTTTGTTCTTAAAATCATTGCCATGCTAAAATATGGAATTTCAACACAGGTAGAAAAGACATGGGACATTAATCTACTTTTCGTGTTCTTTAATATCACTGTACATTCAATTGTCACAGATAATCACAGAAATATATGAAAACAAGAAAATCAAGGCATCTCTACATGTCAAGGTGGTTTCTCTTAAGCTTCTTTCTATTAATAAATATAAAGTTAACATAAAATATAGAAAGTTATATATTACAAATGAAATACTCGGATATAAATTTTATCTTCTGTATTGAAGGTCTTATTCGATACAATTTATATTAATAATATTATACAGAGATATTGGTTAATATAATAACCATATTGTCATCAAGGCATATCAAACATAATTTTTTAGCAAGCATGGCTCTCCATGGATATGTCACTTCAGTTGTCCTGAACATTTTTTGGCTACTCTCACATTTCTCTCAATAAAAGGGGCAAACATAATGATCTACACTGCATTTTGAATTTAGCAGTTACGTGAAAAATGTATATGCAACAAAAAATGCACATTCACAACAATTATGTAGTTTACTTTTGTAAAATCAAAGCATTGCTGTTGAGGGGGGGGGGGGGGGGGTTCCATAGACACTGTACCAGCAGGCTACTAGGTTTATGGTAAAGTTGTGCATTGTACATCACATAACTTTACCAATGGATTAACCCCACACCCCATCCCTCGCCCTTCTTCAAGAACATTCTACAAACCACCAACAAGCCTTTAAGGAATTAGACCCCTCCCCCACCCCCCAGTCAAAACGACACAAGGAGTTGTTCCATATTCCAAATACTTTCCTTCAATTCTGTATACAAACTAACGTAGCGATATCAAAACAGGTTCACCAACAAAAATGTGTTTTATATCCAAACGCTAATTTTAATTTGCAAGAATGTACTTTCCAAAGGTGATGCCAGTACCTCAGTGCCGACCAGAAGCCTTCCACGTATATTTAGTTATTGGTTTCATAATGATATTATTATGCTACTACGTTAATTTCCGGAAGGATTTGCCAATACTCAATGACAATATCATTGGCTAACTAATAGTGCTCTGGTCTACCAACACTGTAGCTGTCGTTCATCCACCACACAGCACTTTACACTTTTGCGATAATAATAAAATAAAATTGTGGCTATTCCATAGCACTCCAAAAGGGCAAAGTTTGGTCCATAGAAGGTAGGTAAAGTTAAAAATTCTTGTACTGACTTCCATGATTTCCACTAGGCCTTGCTGTTTCTCTCCAAATCGTTTCTGATACGAAGACGTGAGCTGTTCCACGGAAAGAGTCCTGACACATAATTTTAGTCACCCATAGCAATAAGACTGGTGGATATCTATATCACGTTGTGTTTGGTACATTTTATCACAGGATGGACAAATGAACATATCCTGCTTGGTGTAGCTGTCTCCTGACGGAGGTCTATGCCTGGCTTCACTTGTCCAACCTTGTTTTACAGGTTTGGTGGTGACGTGGCTTTTACCACCTGTGGAAAAAACACATTCATACAATTAATACATAAAATAGGCACCAAAGGCAGAAGGCTTTTTGTAAAATTTATATCTCATTGATTCCTCCTAACAATAAATGAAAACATTGACTGGTACAAGGCTACATTGCATTTACAGGTTTTATCCAAACCATTAAAACCAAATGCAGCTGTGGTCTTGCACTCAACCGATGTTATCTTATAAAATACAAAAACTGTTATTACGAGCACAAAAAGGACGATACATTTCAGCACGTCTGAACGTTTTACATATTTGCTATACGATACCACATGAACTATACACTGCTATCTGCTAATGCTGTATGAGGTAAAACATTACTCAAAACCTTTGGGTACCATAGCAACAAAAGATGATATCAATAGAGACAGAAATATTCACCTTTGGCATCGCCCACCCCTGTAGATAATGAACCAGTCTTCTTCAGTTTCATGTAAGCCTCAACGCTGGCATTTCTGGACATTTCATGAACGCTCTGCTGTCTCTTGGCTAAGGAAGAAGATAAAGATGGAGCAATAGATGACAATTCACAACTCGATATCTCTTAACACAGCAACACAATTTACTTCCTATACAGACAGGGTCATGTGATGCTTTTCATGGCAATGACAACATGTGTTCTGTTATTAGATATTATGTGTAACTAGTAGCTTGCTTTGTAAATCAGTAAAGAAGTAATGAAAGATTTAAAAAGAACAGTGACACCAATTACTGGTTAACAGGTGTATTCTTGAAGTGCTTGTGCAGAACTTGACTCATTTGAAATTACACAGTATGAGTACAAATGACATGATTCATATTTAAATCACAGAAATGTGCTTCATCAAATCCAGGTTATTTCTAAACCAATTAAACAAGTAGGAGATATAAAATCTTACAACAATTTTCAATTGTTTTTGTTTTTTCCTCTTTACATTTTACATTTAGTGTTATGCTGTACTTCTCCATACTGAATCACTTTAAATTTGGAGTTTGTTTGTGCTGAAACAAGTCACAGGTTTTAAGTTGGAAGTATTAAACGAGGGGCTTGTTAGTTTATCCTCAAAATAAAGAAATCCTGCTGAAACAGCCATTTAGTGCTAGATTTTGCTGAGCTAGCAACTGGCTAGTGTCAATATCCCATCTCCATGATGCACAGGGCCTTACCACAGAACAATGTGCAATATATTATTGTCTTCATCGTTACAAGTGTAACAATAGATTGCAATCTCTTTCATATTCTGACAGCTCTGCTGAACTCTGACCCCCCCCCCCCATCCATTTTCATTTATCATACATGATTTTTCATAAACATCTGGTTCCCAATTTTTGCATAATACCTGATTTTGTTGAATATTTTTGTCTGTTGATGAGTTTCTCATCAGAATTGGGTTTGCTTCCTTTCTTTGCTTGGTAAGAGCTTGTGTGGTTATGGTTGACTAATATCGTTGTTGTTGTTGTAGTTGGTTGTATCGGCTCTAGGGTGCTTCTATGATGACTGCTGGATGATAAAAGAAAGCAAACATTTATTCTGATATATGTAGATATTTTGTAGGAGTTCACAAAGATCTCTATTGTATATAAACTAAATATGGTTATTGGCATTGCATCTCCTTTAACGTCTCTGTATATTACTGCTCATTGAAATCCTCCTACCAAGTCTGTTCGTATCTTAACTATTTGATGACCTGTCAATAATCTGTGCAATTTACAGCGTATAAAAACTTTTCTCTTGTTTATACATTTCTCTTGTTTATACATGTTTGATTTTATATCAAATTGGTATGGTTTATTTTTAGAATAGGTCAGGATCGATGGCCAGCCACTGGTTTTTCTTATTGGTTTGCTTTTTCGTTGCATGTTCCTTGTCTGGTCAGCGGTCATTTGCTTCTTTTGCTGTGTGTTTGACTTGTATTCTTTATTTATTTTATGACTTTTTATTTGTAAAGCGCCCTGAGACTTCTGTTACGGGCGCTTAATAAGAACTGTTTATTATTATTATTATTAAAAATTACACAATGATAGCAAAGGGCATCAACTACTGGCATCTTTATCAAGTCTGTAACTCACAACTTTGATGTAAACATCTGATTTATCTCCATTGCTATTCCAATGCAATCATCAATAATGTACAGATCCTTGTACAAATCACTGTTGTACGTAAATTCCACCAGGTTAAGGCATGGAAATAATTTAGCTTTCTATTTTTTTATTACTATTATTTTTTTGTAGCAGTTTTGATGTTTTAAAGTGTCCTTCTCACAACTGCTACACATCTTTGCACTTGTACACTAATCTGACAATTGAGGCATAGCCTTTTACGACACCGGATAATAAATTATTTGCTGTATAGGAATAGCAAACCCACCCATCATCACCGACCTGTGTCATAGTTATGCGTGCTGCAAACGATTTACATCGTGCTTCCGAAACACCCAGATAATGTGTTGAGTGCTACATGTATACTTTAAAGTTTGCGTAACTTAAAAGATGGTGTTACTTTTTGAACGTCACAAAGACCTTTAGAAAATTGATACAATTCAGTTTGTCAGGAATATAACATACTTTCGTAACAAAAACAGGACAATCCCGATCCAATCGGGACGTATGGTAACCCTATACATGATACAAGTGCAGCAATATCACACAGTTATAAATAGTCGGATAACAAATCTGGAAAATCCAGGGCTGAGATAAGAAAGGCTTCTTGGATAATCTTCGTTCAAGTCAAAATAATTTCAAATCAATTCAAATCAATTCAATCAAATTCAAATCAATTCAAATCCTCGTTCCATAATCCTCGTTCAATGACACTTTTTAATGGTAGAATGAGAAGGAAGGGCAGTGACCGGGGGGGTCTGGTCATAGAGGGCACACAGTGTTATTATTTTACCAGGACTTTATAGGCACGGTAGAATGAGGTGCTAAGGTTGTGAGGAGACAGGTAAGCGAGGAGCGAAGTAAATAACATCGATCAGGATGTAGTTTTCACTATCTGATGAAAACAAGTTTTATCCGGTAAACTTTTGAGGTATTTAACATCTGTTACAGGTTCATCCCATTCTACGACAATCCTTGTTAGAACACTCATGAAGAGAATTAGTCCATTAACCATAGGTTGCATTTATCAGCTCTCTTGACCTCAACTTACTGAAACTTTATCTCTCCTGCAAACAGACTGGCGAGTTTAGAAGAGTTGATTTGTTCACACCTTGCCATGTCTGCCTTGATCTGATAGTGATTTGGCTACTAGCTGCATGTGTGATGAGTTGCATAATAGACGAATAGGCAGCTCAACTAAGGTGTGAATTGATCACCCAGCTAGCCAACTGGAAAAAACCTGCCGTTCAGTACAAACGGCGAGTTTTTGGATGCAACCTATAGCAAGTGGACACTTTCACCGCATGCTTTACCTTGCAGAAAATAAGTTATTCCTTTCTTGCGTTCTTGGGGAGACATCTGAGAACCTGTTAGCTTCGTTGCTTCTACTGTTTGTTCCTACCTGCCAGAGAGGGATGGCAGGACCATTTATCTACAAAGAACCAAAAAAAAAGAGTTGATTATAATTTAATATTTACATGGCTTATTTCCTACCCTTCTGAAACATTTAACCAAATGTTTACTACATCCAGTGTGTGTCAACAGGACACTGTACAAACCTACACAGATGTTTTACAATATATTTTCAATTTATGTCTCCAAAGCTAAGCTCTGATTTTAATCATCATTTACCAGAAAAATCTAAAGTTTTTACCTTCCACTTAATCATCTTCATAAACTGCAGATTTCATAATATGAAAATTTAGATAATGTATCTGTGATAAAGCTTAATTGTACCACAGCTCAGACATGTAAGACCTATACTAAGATTCATCAGATTCTGTTAGTTTAATGTTCTTGTCATTATATCTTTTAGTTAATAATATAATAATTTATTTTATAAAGCGTAAAATCCACAAAAGTGCTCTAGAACGCTATGTAACAGTAAATAAGAAAATATATGACACAAAATATGTAGTAAAACTGCAGAATAAAATACAATATAGATGAGTATGAAGAATAAAAAGCAAGCACGTATGAGTGTGTTGGAGTACGGTACTGCACATGAAAAGAGTTGAATACACAGATTATATATTGCAGTAATGCTGTCTAAAAAGGTAGGTTTTCAGCTTTGACTTGAATGTTGTTACACTAGAAACAGTTCTGAGTTCAGCTGGCAGCTCATTCCAGAGGCGTGGCCTAGCCACGCAAAATGCCAAAATGCCATAGCTGTTTGTCTTGGTGATCGGCACCTCCAGACGACTCTGACCAGCAGACCATATCTTAGCATATCTTTTAGTGTGTTTGTCGTCTGTAATGAACTTACCTGAATACCGGTCGGCATTTTCTTCTCTTCTACGGCCTCTTCCCTTCCATCTAGCAGTTGAGAGATATTCTTCCTTAATAAGTTATTTTCTTCCTCTAAAACTTGCATCCTGATGCTATTGGCTTCCACCTGATTTTTCATGTCTCTTTCCTCCACTCCTGAGAAAACAGATACCAGAGTTACGTTCTCAAATTTTTACTCATTTCCTGATGGAAAAAAAATCTCTCTTCTCAGTAAACTGGTAATAAGCTATCGACACCTGCAAAGATTTAGTTGCATTATTCATGGATGCATGCCCATTGCTTCACCTTTAATTATAACAGTTAGGCTGAATGGCAAGAATACAACCTATAGGGAGTGTATTGCCATGAACAAAAGAACATGATGCCTTCACATATGTCCTCCCCCGATGAACACCAATTCCTGTGGTTATATCCTAGCCAGGGTGCGGATGAGTTTATATTGCCTAAAAGTTTATTTTAATAATATTCAACGGTGAAAGGTTGCACGCCTAAACAATAATACAGCTAGTAACAGGCTTGATTCGAACATCTGAGGTTTGTTCACCTGCGGTTTCTTCAATGACACTAATTGTATTTACTATACCCCTGTAACACATAAACATCCGTTGAAACAGAGACTGGTTTGGTTTAAGGCATTGAAGACTCACCCCAAACCGCGTGCTGCGCTCTGAAAAAGTTAACTTTCCGTTGCTTGCAAGTGAGGTTTTCTTCTTGACGCTACAAAATGCAGACAGTAATGAAACGTGATACCTTGTTATCTTTTATCTAGACCTGAGATGTCAATCGCTGCTATGTGCACTGTGTTGTTGGTATTGACCGTAGCTGTATGTACTGACTGTACACTAGTGTCTAATTACCAACGGTACAGTAGCATGCTGTGTGTGTATTTTCTGAGATGGATGGTGGTGTCTAACACTTCTGTTTCACCTCATTCCAAACTAGGTCAGATTACCAGCATGAGACGTTTCTTTGTGCGCGAGTCTTCACACCCTTTAAACTGTCAGGAACCATAATTTCCGCTTTAAAAAAAATGTAGTGGGTTGGCCATTTTGTGTGAAGCAAGTTTGATACTGTCTATTGTTATTAGTAATTAATGTCTCAATATAGGTCATTTTTTAAAGGTCATTGGTATTGGCCTCATAATTTTTTCATTTTTAGGCCTACATTGTTTTATTACTTTGAAAACTACTCCCCTGGCGAAGGGTTCTGGCCCATCAAAATTATTTTCGAACTTTAAAGTGCCTCTTGCTGTATGAGCTTCACTGACTATTATAATTTGGACTTTCTGAGTTATTTGGGGAAAAAATACTGATAACCTTCTCAGGATTGAATTTCAAAGGACAAAATCTGAAGCAATCAATTACATGTTAAGACGACATAAAATATAAAAGAATATAAATGAAATAAATAAGGATCAATAGTCCAGGGGTAACATTAGGCCATGACAGGGAGCTTCAGTACTTTATATTCAGCATTGACAACAGCAAACTCCATTACAAAACAATTAAACATTGTACTAATTAAATTAAAATATAACAAATTCAAGAACAAATTGCTCGATGATGTCATCTTTAGACTTGATCAAGTCTTCAGCCTTACGTGTAATGAAAATTAACTCTGTGATATCTTCCGAATGGAATAAGATTTTTCTTAGCCGTTCAGAGAATTGTCAATGACAGTTTTCTCTATCACATAGTCTGATCATGATGGTTGAGTTTGTGTCTATTTTTATATATTTCGTTGGGTTGGGAGAGCCAACCCACACTTAGAAAGCACTTAGAAAACAAACCTTGCCACCTCAATGGCAGATGGGAAACCTTGCCACCTCAATGGCACATGGCAAACCTTGCCACCTCAATTGGCATATGCCAAACCTTGCCACCTCAAGATGGCAAACCTTGCCACCTCAATTGGCATATGCCAAACCTTGCCACCTCAAGATGACAAACCTTGCCACCTCAACGGCAGATGGCAAACCTTGCCACCTCGAATGGCAGATGCCTAACCTTGCCACCTCATGATGGCAAACCTTGCCACCTCAACGGCAGATGGCAAACCTTGCCACCTCAAACAGCAGGTGCCAAACCTTGCCACCTCTGCATTGTTATTATTCCTATAAGGTCCAACAATCATTTTTGTATCAAATCTGCCGGCTACAAATATTAAAATAAAAAAGGCGAAATATTTTTTTGTGAACCAATCATCCTGTAAAGGGGTACCTGTCTTTCCTGGATTTGGTACCAACGTCGGGTTTCGTTCCGGAAACTGGACGAGGAGTCTCTCCCTCTCTTGGCCTTCTTTAACTTGATCTTCTAATGAAATGATGATGTCCTTCAAGTCATTGATTGACTTCTCAAGGAAGTCTCTCTCCTTTTGCACCGTTTCTGCAAGTTCCTAAGATTAACGAGAACAAGTAATATTGTTCAATGTCTTCTGTTGTAAATTACCAGTGACAAGTAAACAACTTGTGGTGCTACAGAGTTTGTGCCAGGTTGTCTGTCATGTATTAATGTAATTTCATTCAACTACCTTTTCAGCAATTGTTGGCATATCAGTCTAGAAAAAGATTAAGAAAAATTAATCCCCTTCTGAACATTGCAATATGCAGAAGGGCAAGAGATGACTTTAACATGCAAGTATCAACTCTGCCAACCACCAACCACCACCCCCCCACCCAAACCCCCACCACATCTTGGACATCCCATAAATGTCATCTGGGGTGTCAAGTTACATATCCCCAATGGGTTTTGGTGTAAAGGTTACTTCCCCATAAAGGAAATTCAATAACAGTTTCTCCTAACGTCATTTAGTAGACACCATGACCAAGCAGGAATGTTGCAGCAGCTGCAAAATCCACTGCAACAAGGCTGTATCAGTATCAGACAATAAAGACTGACATTGCAGACTGACAGTGCCTAACATTATGTGAAACTGCAGCTCTAGTACAAAAGAATATGTCCCTATGCAGCCTGGCTGTAGGGATGCTGCAGCCCCCTCAGCATCCAGCCTTTGACATAATGCCTTATGCTCAATTCAAAACGTAACATATATTTTGGTTCCAACAGTAAAAAATAGTAATATATTCATATTTCATTTACAAATCTCAAGTTTATTTCATTCCCCCCCCTTCAAATTCTTACCTTTTCTTTTTGAAGATTGCTTTGAAGTTCCTTCCTTTCACCTTGCACTTGCTGTAACTTATTTTGAAGATCCTCATTATGGTCCTCGGCCTCGGCAAATTGGTCTCGCAATTCCTGACAATCCTTGTCCAGCTCGTCGGTCCTCTGGGCCAGAATGTCATGCTTGATTTGCATTGCCTGAAGAAAAAGCAAAAGAAGAAACTTTGTGTTTACTGGGTTTAAAGTTCAACCCAATTATAGTGTGCACTTTTCATTTGTCCAAGTTCCTGTGTTGACATATCCTGTTTCTCTATACTCTGGTGTATACCTCCGTCTGTTTCAGACCTGCCAACTCCCCCCTCCCACCCACCCCTCCCTCCTAATGATGTAAACCTAGAAATCCCCCTCCCCAAAAGAAAACCTGGTGTCATAAGGTCACATAAAACTCAGGGTTTCAACACAACTCCATGCAACTCTACTTTACTTTGTATTGCCAATTTACAATTGTAAATGAGACAAGGATATCAAATGAGAGGATATGTAACCACATGGGTATCATGGTAAAACAGTGAGGGTTGGCAGGTATGCAGTTATGCCATCCTCTTATGCTTACCTACTCCTGTTTCTCCATGCTCCCATCATTACCTGTCCCCATACCTCTATCCTCTCTTCTCACCTGTCATCATCCCCTTTTCCTCCTGTTCTTATTTAACCGTTTCTCCATACTCCTGTTCTAACTTATTCTTGTCCCTCTATCATCTTCCTCTTACCTGTCCCTGTGTCTCTATCCTATGTTCCCTCCCTATCCCTGTATCTCCATACCCCCCATTCTAACTTATCCTTGTCCCTCTTCCATCTTCTTACCTGTGCCTGCTTCTCCATACTCCTGCCCTTGGCCTGTCCCTATATCTCCATACCCCCCTTCTAACTTATCCTTGTCCCTCTATCATCTTATTCTTACCTGTCCCTGTTTCTCCATACTCCTGTTCTTGGCCTGTCCCTGTGTCTCTATCCTATTTTACCTACCTATCCCTGTATCTCCATACCCCTGTTCTAACTTATTCTTGTCCCTCTATCATCTTCTTACCTGTCCCTGTTTCTCCATACTCCTGTTCTTGGTCTGTCCCTGTGTCTCTATCCTCCCTTCCCTACCTGTCCCTGTATCTCCATACCTCCCATTCTAACTTATCCTTGTTCCTCTATCATCTTCTTACCTGTCCCTGTTTCTCCATACTCCTGTTCTTGGCCTGTTCCTTGCCCAGTTTTCTGTTAACATCTTCCAGTTCACTATGGTTGTTCTTGAGTTGCTCAGTCATCTCCATCACATCACTCTCCAACCTCACAATTTGATTACTCTTCGTGGTATTCTCTGCTACAGACTTCTGGAGTTGCTTCTTGATGACATCTAACAATTAAAACATCCTCATGGTAAGGTTATATGCAAATATCCTAAGATAATTATGGCTTTCCACAGGGCATTGCAAAACACCTTCCTTCAAACTTGTAATGTTCTTTAATAACATATACTACATAGGCAGACTTCAATCAAATGCCCTGAGGTACTTTATCTCACAGTTACCCTAAACAAAGCCTTACCAACATTTCCCCACTTTCTTGAAAACCAAAATTCCATGACTTTTCCATGATGAAATTAAGAAATTCCATGACTTTGCCATAGCACATGTATCAACTTTTGCTTTGGGCAAACTTCCAAAAAGCAGGTAAACTTATGTCATTGATACAGAAGGAATAACCGAGTGCTTTTATTTGTTGCTGTTTCCTTTGATGTTTTTTCTTTTTTTTGTTGACAGTTTTGAGGATCAAGTTTGTTTATCATGAGATTCTGAGCAGGCTAATGTCTATGTTCAAAAACTGCTATACATTGGTAATTTAGTAGCAATTTTCCAATTTGCATGGCATTTGGCTATGCTAAAATACATCCATAAACGTGTGATACATTAAATCCTGGCCCAATTTTTCAAATTTACTCACCTAAATCTTTCAATGCATCACATTGTTTCACAAGTTCCTGTTTAAGATTAACCACTTGTTCGTCTATTTTTCGTTTCCCTTTCACCAGATCGTCGTAGCTTCTCTCCACCACAGACATGGATTCTCGGTGATTCTTTTCGATGTTCTTAATCTTGATCTCGTACTGGGCTACCTGGCTCTCTCGTTCAGTTCTCTCCTTACTCAATAGATGGGTTCTGTTTGAATCAAATCAAAACATGAAAACTTCCAACTACTTCACTGAGAGTATATATACTACTCTGTCTGAACCAGTGGCGCAAACCACCATTTCTCTGCTGGATGGGAAAAGCTGTTATGTTAGGGCAAGGGGGGATGGGTGGGCAGTTGCCAACTTTGAGAAATGTTGGTAAAATGGAGGGTGCTTAGATGCAAAATGTTGCTATATTTTACAACATTTGAAATAAATGTTGAAGAAATTTCCAATGTTTAGGTTGTACTGCACAGACACATTATATATTTAACTACTGTACGACGATAATATTTTTGTCATATTCTGTTTGCCAGAGGGGGGGGAGGGGAGTGCCTGATACCCCTGAGTTTATTCATGTGAATTAACCCTACCCCCCACTCCCCCGCCCCAAAGCATATATATGTGGTTGCACTTCTACTGAGACCAGGCACATATTTTTAACTTCCCATTCGCTATGAAATATGTTCAATTTCTCTGATGTTAAATCATCATTAGCAAAATATCATGTGTATGCATACACAAATTACACATGTACTGTACTTATGATATGTATACATGAATGGAAAACCTTGCTGAATTTCCCACTATTTTTCCTGAAACAGACTGCTGCACACTCCAGATACATAACAGTAATTTTAACAGTAAAAGGAAGGGTGACACCCTCTGCATTTTTCATCTTCTGTTTTTACACCTCTCTGTTTTCCTTTATATTATTTCAATCTTTAACTGTTTATCTTTTGAATTTGTTTCATTATTTTAAATTTTTGGGAAGTGAATTCTCACAAGACTTTCGAAATCCCACAAACCTGGTTCATATGTACAACAAGGTTCTCCTACCTCTGACAACATTTTATCGTCATTGTTAAGAAGTTGGTTTAATTAACATTTGATGAATGCATTCAGATATGCCACAAGTTAAATAATTGCTACAGTCTTTTTACTGATGTATATATATATATAGATATCATATATACAAGTTACAGCTCCTCCTTAATACTCATTGTGTTGTCAAAGGTCATCAGTTTTGACCCCAAATTTAAAAAATGCTAGAAGTTTCACAAAATACTCTTCTGGTAGTTCTGGTCTTCACATTTATTACCAGACATTGCAGAGTGCTAGAATACTTTCGGAAAAATTAAATGTCTCAGATTTGATCAACTACTTTTGTGCCCCAAATTTTGGCACACTAATAATTGCTAGCAGCCTCCTATAGTACAATCCTAGTGATCACAGGTGATACCAAGATCTCGGTTGACCTATCTTTGTGGGTATTTTGTAACAATGCAATCTGAATTTGATGTAAATAACTGGTCATCTGCTGGAAAACCTCTAAATTCCAAACTTGGTTATCGGAACAGAAATTTGGTCGTCTCTGACGACCAGACAAAACCATTGAAATGTGTCCTGCTATGTATGTCGAAAGATATTATCGGATGGCAAAATAGCTTTAAATATCTATGTTATAAATGAGTGTAAGAATCATCTTACTTGTCTGCTAGAGTCTTGGTCAACTTTTCGCAGCTCTGCTTTGAATCTTCTAAGGTCGATTTCAGAGGATTAATCTGAGCCATCAAGTTGCTGAGATGAGCTCTGATCCGACTCAGGTCTTTCTCTCCTTCTTTTCTCCATCTCGCGATGTCACAGGCGGTCATGACCACCTCCGTCTGATCATCCCGGTGCTTCGAAACCGCAGACGGGAGTCCCTGCGCCTTGCAGACGTCGACCAACATGTCGCCGACATCCCTGAAGGAGAGTTGGACCTGGTAGCAGGCATCGCAAGGTACGAAGGACGTCTCTAGCGTCTGAGATGCTATACTCCTGATATCGGTAGACACCCCTGGAGAGGCAGGATGATCCACACCGAGGACGGACATACTGAGATGAGTTGCACCGAAGGGACCGGACTGTGATTCTGACTGGAAACGAGTCTGATGTTGAAGTTCTTGGTTAATGGTCTCAAGTTTGCTTAAGGAGTGAGTTTTGGAACGGTTCTGTAAAGAAAAGAAATGACAATTTTTTGATCCGGTAGCAGTTGGAGGACCAGGTGCTGATTTTTTCCAACAGGGATCATTTTGTCAGGGGTATCATGAGGTAAGAGATGACCTTAACTCCTACTGGACAACCCAACCCTTTGAGTTGTCCAATAAACAACGAACTTCCTATCAAAATTAAAAATGAACAGCGCAGCCAGGCTTGTTGTAGACTGCTATGACTTCAACACACCATCGTTGAGTATCCTCCACTCTTTGCACTGGTTGCCTGTTGAATTCAGAATTAATTTCAAAGTACTGCTCCTGTTGTATAAGTGCATTCATGGAATGGCACCCGCCTATTTGTCAGACGATCTGTCCTTCCAGGTCAATACTCGTTATACCTTGCGTTCTAGTAATACACTCACTCTCACTGTTCCCAGAACTAAACTGAAAACCTATGGCGACCGTGCCTTTCCATCAGCCGGGCCCAAGCTCTGGAATGGTCTGCCCATATCTGTGCGGAGTTCTGCCACTCTCAGTCAGTTCAAGTCTTGTTTGAAGACTCATTTTTTCAAGTTGGCGTTCTATTAGGGTTGTACAGCGCTATTGAATACTCGGTAGATTTTAGCGCTTTATAAGTTCAATTTATTATTATTATTATGTAAAAGTCGCACCTCCCACTATAAACATTGAGACCGTTGGACAATCATCTTAAAATAACTGTTTGTAAAACCTTACCATAAAATCTATGTCATACAAGAGACATCTAGCAAACCTCCCTAAATCTACTCTAATCAATGAACCATGGTATGGAGTACTTTGAATCGCTACACCTAACAAACTTGAAAAGTGTTAGTCATTGTAGTATACGCTGCTGTGGTCATTTCACAATTACCTGCGATTTGAAAAATATCACATGAGGGTGCATCTCTGATTTATTTTACCCTAATTAATAACGACACAAATTCTTTACCTCACTCTGCAGTTGCTGTAAAAGAAGACCCAACCGCACCATTTTGTTCCAGGATCTTTTGACGACCAATCCAATGGACATTTGGTTCCCTACCATCTGAGGGTTTGCCGTGGAGGGCCTCCCCGATGTCCCTGAGAGCATCTGATCTGTGAAACTTGCAAAGCTCTGAAGTAGCAGAACCATTCTGTCAGAAAGGTATATAAAGGAAATGTGCTTCAGAATTGAAATGAGCAAAGTTGTTTCTTAATCCCATTTGCTGCAAATTGGATATGAACTTAGTGAAGGCTGTCATGAGGGTTTCCTTAAAGGGAGTGAAGACTCGCGCACAAAGAAACATCTGATGCCAGTAATCTGACCTAGTTTCGAATGAGGTGTACCAGAAGATTAGACACCACCATCGATCCCAGAAAATACACACACAGCTTGCTACCGTCGGTAATTAGACACCAGTGTACAGTCAATACATACAGCTACGGTCAATACCCACAACACAGTGTACATAGCAGCGTGGACATCTCAGGTCCAGATAAAAAGATAACAAGGTATCACGTTTCATTACTGTCTGCATTTGTAGCGACAAGAAAAAACTTCACTTGCAAGCAACGGAAAGTTAACTTTTTCAGAGGGTGGCACGCGGTTTGGGGCGAGTCTTCAATGCCTTTAAACAAATACAATTACAACAACAGTTTGATTCAATAGCTGATGCAATATTGATATTATTTCCAGAGAAATTATCTCAATATCATATAGCTAAATAATATTCTGAGTATAAATTAGTGTTCAACTTTTTTGTGTAATATTTTTGAAGGTTGTGGACTTTTCTCTTATAAATTGCTATGGTTCCTGAGTACATATAAGTGTTATACATCTTTTCACTTGTACAGCATTTTGCCAACTTTGCATAGTCTTTTGCGATATGATACCATATTAATTATTCCCTGTTATTAAACATAGGCAAATTGCATCACAAATGGTATAACATTTTGTACACACAGAAACACCAACCAACTTTTAGCCTTATATCATTTATATGAGAAACATAATTCATAAAACCTTTAAAGGGTGTGAAGACTCACGAAAAGGAAACGTCTAATGCCGGTATTCTGACCTAGTTTCGAATGAGGTGTAACAGAAGTGTTAGACACCACCATCGATCCCAGAAAATACACACACAGCTTGTTACCGTCGGTAATTAAACACTAGTGTACAGTCAGTACATACAGCTGCGGTCAATACCCACAGCACTGTGTACAAATGATACAGCGATGGACATCTCAGGTCAGGCAAAGATAAAAAGGTATCACGTTTCATTACTGTCTGCATTTTGTAGGGACAAGCAGAAAACTTATTTGCAAGCAATGGAAAGTTAACTTTTTCAGAGCGCGGCACACGGTTTATGGCGAGTTTTCAATGCCTTTAAAATTACTTCCATTCAGAATTTCAATATTAAATGATTCCCTGATTCACAAGTATGAACCTTAGAGTAAGACATCAGGCTAATATTAATCTTGTTGGTTGAAGAATGCTAACATAAAACTGTTACATTACAGGTTGCACTGCGATACCATTTCTTATTTTTCTTTTGAGAAATGACACTTTATACATTTGAGTCTCATAAAATTAGAGTGACTGGATTACTGAGTCTAACACACAGACCACACAGTCGATCCTTCAGATGCAATTACAAACTCAAAGGAAACTAAAAAGGACTTAACTAATGGTCTCAAATGACTTGCTTTTAGTGTAAATATATTACAAATTTGTCCAAGACAAATGGTCTTGGATGTCATCCGTGGGTGCTACGTTATATAAATATTCAATTAGAAGAATATGTTGGGGTCAGTTATTTAATTTCTTTAAACAATTCCAGGGAATATTTTTTTTGCAGAATCAATATATACACAAATTAGCAAACTGGGATACAAGTAATGAGCACACTTGAACTATATTATTTTATAAGAGAAAGTTCAGAATGTTCAAACAAGCAACACAAGACTTTAAAAATAAATTATTCCCTGAATGGATACTTGAATATTAACAATCAGGCCAGTACTGAGGAGCCAACTTCATGATTTAATTAGTTTAGCTTTAAAAGTAGCATTGCAGAAATTTTAGCATAATTTAAAAGCTGAATATCCTGAAAACCAGAGCTCTATGTCAGTAATTATTACTAGAACTTTTCTTTTTATTATTTAACTCTGACATGTCAAGACTAACATTCTCACTTAAAAGCTATTCTTTAAATGAGATCTTTCTCATTTTATATTAATTACCTAGGTGTATGTTATGGTAGATGTATGCTACACCTAGATGTATGTTATGGTGATAAAAGTATATTTTAAACTTTGAGTCACTCCAAGATTAATGTATGTCGTCCAGTTACAGAATGGTTGACAATTGACAATTCATAATCATGGACGTTAAATATGAATCTAAGAGACTGACTTCGGTCAGCTTGCGGCTTTGATAAGCCAATGATGGCTTCTCCGCGAGTTCCTGAGGAGGATCTAAAATACATACATACAAAAGTAAAAGGGCCTGACGTTTCGATCTTAGCAGGTTTTCTTCAGAGGCTGGTAATAAAAGTAGTTTGAACAGTCTTGTATTGCAAGTACAAAAATATATTACCCTACAAAGACATGAAAGACATAAAAGATATTCTTCTGCTCCTTACTCGCAGTGCAATTTTATTTTATTTGTGTTTTTTATTTGTACAATATCCATTCAATATGATAATCTTTAGATTGTAGATATGGAGAGCCTATGGAATTTTATGAATATTATTTTCCTTGCTGTGGGACGATCGCCAGTGCTAACAGAAGATGGAGGGCAAGGGGTAGGGAAGAAACCATATATTCATTTTCTTATTTGACATACCTGTCAATAACCATCTCAAAGAGTTTTATGTGAGCCACCTGATTATCTTCTTCATCCTCATCGTCATAGCGACAATCATCCAACAATTCTACAATGTCCAGATCACTTGATATCTGTACAAAGTCAGATGAATGACACACTATGTGTAATAAGTCAGGTTACCATTATTACTCGATATCCTCATTAGTTTACAAATCCAGTCTGTTACCTAGGTTACCCGAAAAACAAAGTCTAAGGTTAAAAAAAATTGTAAAAAAAAAAGGTATAATGTAAGGTAAGCAAAACGGAAACATATTGGTTCAACTCCCAGATTCATAGAGCTGGTTATGAAAATTATGATGCAATGATCAATTTGAAATTTGTTCACTATATATTATGAAGTACATTGTACAATAATTTGTGATGTCCTTATTGTTCACTGTTTGTGTATTTTCTTATTGTGATGCCAATCAGGGCCCTGCCACAATTGAAACAATTGTTTTGATTTTGATGAAGTCACTTGATCATACTTTACCAACAAAAAGTAACACTTGAAAAATTTATACATTATTATCCAAGGTTACATGTATATAATTTCATAAATTTGAAAGAAAAACACTGGGCATTTAGTTGATACAGGCCATGATGCAGGTTATTGCAAAATAAATTGAAGTGAATAAACTGCAATTTTCTTATATCCCAACTATAAAGCAAAGTTTGAAGCTGGAATGAATAATATTTAATAGTTGCTTCAAAATTGATATGAAACTTGTTGTAGTTATTCCAATTTGAGTTGTCATAATGGATACATTGTTAAAAGGGACTCGTTAATTTATCTAAATCAACACAATAAGGTACACAAGAATTATGAAACTTAGGCCACTGCCAAAATTAATGAATTAAATGATGCATAATATTTGCTCAAGGAGATGCGGGTGGTAATTACCTTGTCTGGAAATTTCCAGGAGGGGTACCTGACAGGACCAACCCTAGAGATGACATCACTTACAGCAGCTTGCAGATCGCTTACGTCACTTGATAGAGACTCGATGCAGTACTTGCTGCCAAGGAGATAAGCCATCACTCAGTCTGAACATAAATGAAGAGTAATACAAAGAACATATTAGCAAATCACAACGATAAGTAAGGATTATGAACGTATAGAAGATACAAAATATTACATTTAAAAGAATTTTAAAGCATCTCTTGTGAATATCTGGGGGCTAATTTGCTACTAAAACAAGAAAATAACACTGTGCCTAGATATGCTTGAATTGATATCTATAGGCTTTATGTCGTTGGCCAGCATGTGAGTAGTATAGTCAGTATTGCGAATATCGGAACACTGCGAATTTCGGACACCCCTAAGAAATGCACGATTTCACCATGACAACCTACAGGAAGAGCCAAATTTCACCACAAAGTACGAAGCTACAGTTATTTTCTCTCCAAAATGACCCGTGTGCAAGTAAATACTTACATATTTGTCAATAAAATGATGGAGATCTATGAAGTCTGTTATAATTACTGAAAGAGCAACTGCGCCACCAATTTTATCACCAGCGCCACACTGTGGGACTGTGTGTCCGAAAATTCGCAATACTCTAGCAAAGAAATACCAGTTCCACAATCACAAGAATCTTCGTGGAATACAACGTGAAAACAGTTTGCAGGAAATAAAGTTTGGCCGTGTATCGTAATATAACACACTTCTCCCACCATATCAAGTATATTTTCAGGTGATTTATACCAGAAGATATAGTTTTGGGGTGTTTTAAGGCTTAGGTGTCCGGAATTCGAAGTGTCCATGCTAATTAAGTTTGTACAGGTTGCACGTTATTCTGAATGATCACTCTATGCTCTCCCAACACAGCTAGGCATATGTCCTAATTGACATTATGGATATGAATGATCCTAATGTTACTGTAGCTTAGGCCTAACCAAGTTATGTGTAAATGCTGTGAAAGGGTGAGCGCTTGTGAGTAGTTAAGCCAGTAGTTTTAATACGCTAATTATGTAGGACATACAATAGGCTAGTCACTATCTAAAAGTTACTAACTTACAAACAAAATGTTGAAGGGATCGGTTGACCTCTTTAAAAATGTAATATTAGTCGACCATCACTGCAACCAAGAGATTTGAACTCTCAAATTCTTTCAAATGAGAGAGAAATTCTACAACGTGCAAATCTAGTACATTACTGGATACCAAATTCCGTATTCCACTTCGCAATTCCGGGGGACTCTATTTATACAGTACAACTTACATGCACATCGATCTCAGCTATGTGTACAAGTCTTTGGTACAAGTACATGTACGAATAGTACATGTACAAGAAGATGACAAGTTGTTTGAAAACATCTCCAGGCTACCGGCCAGAGGTTACCATTAAGTCATATGAAAAATTGCTACAACCATATGCTAGCTCCTAAAGTTGTCGCCGAGAGACCAGCAACAGAAATATGGAGACCCTGCCCTAGCGGCGCAACTATGCTGGTGCGGCGTCACGGGGCCCGGGTTATAGATGACCGGGTGACAAGTACAGAGAGCAAAAAAATCACCCTTCCGCTTAATCGGCAAGAGTAGATGTAAAATATGCGGTCAGTAATGTTAGATAACCAGTAAAATCATCAGTGGCGTAGCCACGGGGGG
>KN886147.1:20344-31420 GCA_000934455.1 Apostichopus parvimensis
TTTTTTCACTGTTCTTGATTTTCCAACTCATTACGATTTTCATTTATATATAGTTATCATTTTCATTTATATAGAGTTGGAAGAACAGTGAATATACTTCCAGCCTTCACCGGGGTTCGAACCCGGGCCTCATAGGAACACTTGTTAAAGCAGGTTAAAGGAGACACATACCCAACTATACCATTGTTAGTTGGTCTATGTGATAGAGATAAGAATCAGCAACCACTACATACCCAAACTGTCAAGACAGAAAAACTCCATTTGGGAGATATCATTCAGCAGTAATTAAAAAAAGTTTAGTTCTCCGAGAGTACTGTAGCTCAACTACATATATTTTTTCGATCCGGTTAGGAAAGTAGCAATGACGGGTGGAATGACTAAATGCGAAATTTTAGGGCGGAATAGGCAAATGCAAAAAAGAAACCCCCCCCCCCCAAAAAAAAATAAAACCCGATATCTTCATCATCACACACTTAACTGATCTATATAAACAAGATAAAAAATATATAAACAAGATAATAAAAGATTCACCGATAGAGCTGACAATGTGAACGTAAGCAATTTAAAAACAAGGCTAAACATTGAGATCACATTATCGGATTTGCTGAACGCTTTTGTGGAATTGGCTATGGGTGGAAAGTATGGTTTTAGGGTTGCATACACGTTATGATGAAGTAGAAATATGTCCGTGTACATTGCATTATCAACATTTAAGTTTATATATATGTATATATACATCACTGTGTGGTCGGTCGTCACTGGATCTATACAATCCATACAAGTACCGTAACTAGATCCGACTAGTTCGCTCCGAACAAATCGAACGACGTAATTCGCTTGGCCGAAAATGGTGCCATCACTTGATAGGCTATAATGCATTACATGTAGTCACTTGAAAATCTAACAAATTCTTTTAAGATATTTACTTTAGAGTGTAAATTGGATATTTCTCATTTTTTTGTTTCTCATATTTGTAAACATCTCCATAAAATTACCTTGGCAGTGCTCGTTTCTTCTTACAGATCGCGATCAGGATGATGAGGATCAAGACCACAAAGAAAGCAGTAATGGCGACGGCGCAATAAATCAAGATTATTGCTGTTCGCGTTAATGGCTTTTCTAATAATACTAGTGTTGTTGTAGGCACAGTGGTGGTTTCTATAGGGTTGAAATATTGTGATTTCGACACAGTAATATATGATGGTATAATGAACTAAGCACATAAATTGAAACTAGATAAGTAGGCCTACCACTTTACCTATACTGGTTGTATCAATAATCTTACATTTGTAGAAGAACTCTCGTGTTGCGTACAAGCTATATACTTATCAACTTTTCTGCTATCCATTCGTATACAGACATCATTACGGAAATATAATGAATCACAAATCTGAAATTCATATCGAGAATGGCACACGAGAGTTCAACATGAAACTGAGAATTCAACACTGCGGCAGACTGAGATTTGAACAGCAGACTTAGAATTCAACAGCAGACTTAGAATTCGACAGCAAACTGAGAATTCGACAACAAACTGAGAATTCGACAGCAATCTGAGAATTCGACTGCAATCTGAGAATTCGACTGCAAATCGAAAATTCGACAGCAAACCGAAAATTCGACAGCAAACTGAGAGTTCATCAGCTAACTGAAAATTTCGACAGCAAAAAGAGAGTTCAAATAATTAGTAGCAATTTCAATTCCTCTAGTGGGTTAATAACTCATTCTCTCAAGATGCAGAAATTGTAGTGACGTTCACTGCAACAATTTTATAAACTATTTCATAAGAAGTTATTTGATTCCGAAATGATTTTGTTTCATGTGTCCGCAATTCAACATATGCCTTCTTGCTTTAAAATTAGTGATTATATACTGGAACATTGCAATCCATCCCTAAAACAGTAACTAAATTATAAGCTAAATATGGATAATTTCAATATACAGGTTAGAACTTGGAACAGAAAACCCGACAAACCTTCTCGTTCGCACGTGCCATTTATTTCTACGTAACGTTCGCAACACACCGGTATGTTTCTACGGGCAACTCTGTAAGTTGTCCGCGTTGAAGTACGGTAAACAGTCCTAAGCAAGATATAGAAAAGATTAATTGGATAGCTTTCATTTATTACACAATTAGTCAGACCTTCGTTATGCATGGTAACTTATTGAATTGCATTAAAAAGCCCAATAAGAACCACAATCATATTGCGTTCATATTGCAGATATTTATCAATATGACATTATCCCTTTTCACTATAGGCCATTATTCTCAAGAAAACTATTCAAGTTTTAGTAAAATTTTCAAGAATCCAAGATGGGATCTATTTTTTGGTTTCGATGATAATCGTAACCTATGCATTCATGCAGGCGGAGAGTGTGTGTGTGTGTGCGTGTGGGTGTGCGTCTGTTTTCCTATCTGACCGAAGACTTGAACAAAAGAATTCCAGGTCCTCGGTTGTGATTTCTAAAGAATCACCACGTCCTCGGAAGAATTCTATTGTATGGGGTATTGTTAAGGTTAGGGTACGTCGATTTGAACAATGGAAAATACAATGGGGTCCTCGGTTGGAATGTAATACAAACATGTGTGTGTGTGTGTGTGTGTGTGTGTGTGTGTGACGCCTCGCTTGTAAACACGGTATCTCAAGTAGGGAAGCTTGGACCAATCTAATATTTAGTGTATATATATGAGTACCACATTGAGTAGATGGGCCCTATTTTTTTTTGGTGCCTGTGAAGGTCACCAAAGGTCAGTTAGAGGCCAAAAACCAAAATATTAAAACAAGCAATAACTCCCATTGACAGGGTCCGACATGGTTGATAATTTGGGAGAAGTTGTGAATGGGGTAGGAGATCGTTTCAAAACATAACGGTCATGTGATCCAAGGTCAATAAAGGTCAATCAGGGGTCAAAAACTAGTATTTTTGCAGTAACTTGAGAACAAAATGTCCGTCAAGGTTGAGAGTTACGCTATTGTAATCCAGGAGTCGACCCGCATCTAGGTAACCTTTGACGTCAGGTTGACTTCCGGTGACTTTTATCAGTTTTTTTGGTTATTTGAATTTTCGTGGCCATAATCGGATCTCAAAGGTACCTTCCGATCAAAATGGTCGATGGTTGACCCCTGTGCGACCTTCGTGTGCGAAGTTATCAGTTATCAATTTTTTTGTTTCTTAATAAGTACAGTTAGGATGGTCGCACAGACTTGTCATGTTGCTTTTTGGAATCAGCGTGTCAAACTACATCTGACCTCGAGGTCAAAGGTCAAATCTTGAAAAAAATGCCCATTTTAGGAGATACGGGGCAAAACAAAAAAAGTTTGTCAATATTTTGATATATCATAGAGCTCTTTGTGCTATATATAGGAAACCCACTCCCGCTTCAATCGGACACCCAGTTCTCAAGTTATGAGGGGCCAAAGGTTGGTTTTGATACCTTTCTAGCAATAACATTATGTGTGTACATTGTAGGCCAAACAAATTTTAGGACAGAGTGCACATCATCAAGAGGCACATTTTTAATAAAAACTATCAGGTCATTCAAGGTCATTCAAGGTTGATTATGTGCAAAAAAATGCAAACTTATGCTAATTTTTGCAACAACTTCTAGTCACAAAGTCTGAAATGGCTGGTATATTAGGGCAAGTTGTAAATGATGTAGGGGCACGTTTTTCAAAATAACTGTGATGTGATCCAAGGTCACCAAAGGTCATTTATGGGTCAAAATGTGTTTTTTTTCTCAGTAACTTGTGAAACTACCTCTGACAGGGTCCGACATGGTTGATATTTTTGGACTGGTTGTGAATGGGGTAAGGGATCGTTTCCAAACACAACGGTAATATGATCCAAGGTCACCAAAGGTCATTTATGGGTCAAAATGTGTTTTTTTCTCAATAACTTGTGAAACTACCACTGACAGGGTCCTACATGGTTGATATTTCGGGACTGGTTGTGAATGGGGTAAAGGATCGTTTCCAAACATAACAATCATGTGATCCAAGGTCAACAAAGGTCAATTAGGGGTCAAAAACTAGTATTTTTGCAATAACTTGAGAACCAAATGTCCATCAAGGTTGGGAGTTACGCTATTGTAATCCAATAGTCGACCTGCATTTGGGTGACCTTTGACCTCAGGTTGACCTCCAGTGACCTGTATTAGCTTCTTTCAAGTTGATTCTTTGAAGTTTCGTGGGCATATTCCAATCTAAATTGTCCATAAGTTGACTCCTCTGCAACCTTAATGTGCAAAGTTATTAGAGATCAAGGTTTGGTTTTGTAATACTTGGTGTGTGGATTCATAACATTGAGTACAAGAACCCTATTGTTTTTTATGGAGGTGTGTATAACCACGTACAGTAGACTGACCTTTGTTATCATGCCATAGTGTTATTGTAACAGCTAGTTCTGGTTATACTAACAAGCAGAAGTCTAGTGCATTGAAGTCATCGAAACCTCAATGCATTTTGCATTCTGGTTAGAATTTGTATTAGCACACATGCTAAAAATAGCATACACATGGAGACATGTTTCTTTGATCCGACGCAGAACGGAAACATTCTGTGGGTGGTAGTTACGGCGACAGAGGTTTCAGAAGAGAGAGAGAGAGAGAGATAGTGAGGGGGTGGGGGAGGGGGTGATGGAGGGAGGTAGGTTTGTTAGTGAAATATAACGCTGATTTTGTGTAGTTCGTTCTTCTCACTCAGTAACTTGATAACACAATGATTATTATCATATGAGAGAAAAGGAGATACAGTAATCTTTATCTTGGGATAAGTTACCCTATATCACAGTCGGGTTACGTTACGTAACGTGTAGATATTCTGTATGTTTGTCATCATAATAATAATCATCATTATAATCAGTTATTTTTACGACGCAAGGGCTTATGGATTACAACTTACACGTCGAGTGGCTTCCAATTCAACATTTTAACTCGACTTCGGAATCTTTTCAATTTAGAAAGTCATTTCACTATAGATGGGAAAACCGTAGATTTCTCTTGGATGAAAAACCCACCTTACTATGACCCGGTCGGGTATCGAACCCGGAACCTCCCGATTCCTCAGTTTCCTTGCTTTAAAAGCCAGCGCCTTTATCCACTCGGCCACAGCACCGGTATTTTATGGAAGTCTTGCCCTGATATTTCCATTATGTACACACGTTATGGTGCTAGGCGGGAAGGTGTATTTGCATGTTATCGTATATCTCGTACAAAGTCAATTGATGAATCGGATCAGGGAGTTCCATAACAACTCCCTGATCGGCTCAGTCTTACAACTGTACAGTTAAATTTACAGACCAATCGTTATATATTCTGCGTTTTCTGACTCACCTGTAAGTTGTACTGCCACAGAAGAAGATGATGAGTATGCAGGACCTATCAGGCTGTGCATAACTGGTTTGAAAAGACGTTGAGGTTGACATCACAAATCTGTAATTATGTATTCAATTTAAAGAAGCGTGAGAGCTTCCTAAGATTTGGATTGTGCTAATAAATTAATAAAACCTTACTGTGTTTTGTTTCTTTCTTAAAGTATACAAAACCATTTTACAACTTCTGAAACTGAAGTTTATAATGGCTTAGAAGTCTTCTTCGGTTTTATAATCATCACTCTCATTAACTTACATAATCCAATTCCATCATGGGTACTACTTATATAGAACATGCACAAGTATACGTAAATAAAACAAATTAAAAACCTTCTCTTTTCGATTTGGTAGCCAATTAACAAAAATAATAATAAAAAGAAAAAAAAATCTACTGAGGATGACGCTCTAAAAAATTGGTAACAATATTTTTTATATTTAAAAAAATTGGTAGGCCTAACAATATTTGTTTTCTTCAAATCATATCAAGGTTGATGTGCTTGTTACTTAATGCATTTGATTCTGTCCTAAAGATTTGGCCAATCGGGCAATTTCTCCTGCGAGTATACATCACATGTAAGAGCAGGAAAATTAAAAAAAAAGCGTTATCATTATTTTTAACACATAAAACCCAGTATAAGCCACCTTATTATTATTATTATTGTCAGATTTTGTACTGCAGCGCATTATTGAGAAAGACAAACTTTACGCAAGGCAACTTGCTGTAAGCAGACTTAAAAGTGTAATCACACAGTTATACAACGAATTTAGGCAAAAGGAGACTCAAAGCATAACCGGTTATGTCCGCAAAAGCAATTACAAATCAGTGATAATGATTGGTAATGGCAGTTGCCCTAATAACAAATAATGTAACTTAAACTAACTAATAACTAATAACAAATAATGTAAGAAAACTCAAGCAATGAAATACGAAATTTTTTCTTGTGTGGAAAGAAATCAGATTGTTGCATTCTTGCCGCTTAGAACCATACAACATGAAAACGTCTCATCATTGACCCTCTCCCCTCCCCCACCCGCCCGCCCACCCCTTAAAAATGTCGATTTATGGTAACACAGGTTCAAACATCATATAAACGGTTTTCTGCCGCACCTATCATGCATGATCGATACTCATTAACATATTTCATTGTCTGTTTGAAAAAGAAAAGAAACTGTAGATAGGATCGATTTAATTAATTAAAAGAGTTATTGTAGTCTTCTAAACGTATACCCCTCTTAATTATCTGTAGTTTTGAAGCAGCGAAAGTGTTCCTCATTTTTACATTATGTGGTATTATAATAAGAATTAAAAAAAAAGCGTTTGGATCAAACAATTGGCTATACGGAGGTCACTGGTTCTGTAATGCCAATAACAAAGTACTATGATTGCTAAAATTGAACGAAAAAACAGTAATCATAATCTTTTACAATAAAAAATTATCCTAATACATCAAATAAGGTAAAAGAAGGAGAGGAAACGTCACATGCGGGAAGCATGTGGGAAACATCTTATGAAGGAAGTAGCAATAAGAAGTATATATGCGCATTCATCCTAATTTGGACATAAAATGATAACCTCTTAAACAAAAAGAGACTAAATTCTCCGATAACTTACGTTTCCTCCATTTGACAGACACCCTCGTCTCCTTCGAGTAATTCGTTCACACCCAATACCACCGTCGCTGTCATGACCATTAACCCTATTACAATATTCATGTTTATGTTGTTCTATAGAGGCTACAAGTTGAACGTAGAAATGAAATTCAGTTTTTTTTTCTCTCGATATTTGTATCTCGGCAACTAGTAAATTGTTATGACATAAACACGCCAGTCTAAAGTATTAATAACAAATTCCCATCAAGTCCTATATATATATATAGACCGACTTGTTTACAGTAATATCTTACACTTTTTGGGGACGGCAAAACCCCTTCATATAATTATGATACGATATATATTCGTAATTTAGCATATGAAAGGACCTCATGTAAAGCTTCAATCGCCCATAGAATTCCCTTTACAGCAGACCGGGCTTACGAATTACTAACATTCCATTAGTCCTATTCAAGTCGACCTGTTGACGATAATATCTTACACTCTTTGGGGTCGGGAAAACCCCGTTATTAACAACATGTTTTACAATTATTAGCAGCGATAGCAAAAATATGGTACGATTGCAATTAAAGCTATGCACATCAGACAATAGATATTCATAAAGTAGCATATTAAGTTTACAATACCGATAGAATTCCCTTTACAACAAGACCGTCTCCTCTATCGGCGGGATTTTTCCCTATCACGTTTGGCTGCAAATACGGCAAACTCCGAAAAAACCCCAAATCACCCATGCCGATACTCATAGCTTGTACAGCAACTTCTGTTCAAGTCCCACAACCGGGCATCAGTAATTACTACTTTGTGTTCGTAACACGGTATCATGAAACATTGCACTATAGTCAACTTTGCTGAAATGACACCAGAATTCCCCAATAATCTGCATGCACCCACACAGAAAGTAGAATTACATAAATGAATAAAAAGAAAACACAGATAGATGAGGAAAAGTAATGAATATCATGATAGTTAACATTGAACACCAATCAGCCACCCAACAAATTTCCTAAACCGTACAAAATCTCCAACTCTTGAGCACAAAATCAATCAAATACCCAACCACAAGGCTATCAAGAAACTCAAATTGCTGAGATTGCCCCCCCCCAATAGGACTGCAGATGGCATAACGATATTTCAGAAAATGGGTCCTCATTGTTTTCCGTACCACAAAACAAAACTCTTTTAGGACACTCTTTTTTTGTATAACCTTAGTGAAAGGATGACTCTTTTTAATAACATATTTACTTTACGTTTTCAACACAAAGGCAGTTTGTAGATAACAATATAGGGCATCTTTAATGATAAAGATGGGAAAAGGTTTAACATTCGCATGAAAGGGGATTCATGATTTATGAAAAAGGATAACGTTTCAATAAAGAGGAGGGTACGTGCCTACAAATTCCATACTTTATAAATTCCACCTATAACACTTCAATTCACGGAAGACGTCCTCACACTCACAAACTAGAATTGCAGAAAATATATTAAATGTAACATTGAGAAATTCGTCACTCGCCACAAACCCCCCCCCCCCCAAAAAAAGGATGTAGGGAAATATGATGTATATGCTGTTATTTCAGTTCAAACGGTCCAACAAAACGGTCAACGGTCAAACAAAATCAAATGCTATTTGGGGAAAAGTATTGCAATACGTTGTCTTTATTACTCAGAACTCTGCCATGCAAATTTAAACTAAAATTAGAGTAGAAAAGACCTAACCACGCTCTGAGTGCAGGAATTATCTAAGCCTAACCTACCAAAGATTTCAAATATGGCAGCCAGGTGTCATTCTCGACGGTCGTACGTTACAGTTATATTTGATGCCAGTATTCCATTTCAGTACCAATTAGGTTGTCCTTGTGGTTCGGAATACACCCCCCCCCCCCCCCCCCCCAAGAGAAGATAAATAAATAAAAGTCAATTAACATATTTCAGCCTAAATGTTTCCTTTTTTTGTTCAATAGTTCCCAATAGTTGTTTTTTTTTTCATCCAAAACCTTTTTGAAGATTGTCACCAGTCACAAATCATGTTCGACCTCATCGCATCTCCTGTGGATCATTGCTTTTGTAGGTGATTCTACGTCGCGGCCCACAAATACCCACCCATTCTTTGTTCAGAATTTGAAAATTCACATTTCTCGTGAAATAATTCACTTCAAAACATACCCATAATTTTGCACAAAATGTCATCTATGGCCAACCAATATAGAAAAACCTCCTTCAACCCCTAGCAGACCGGTCAAAATTGCACAAGTAGAGGGAAGTACGTTTAAGAATGTTGGTCAGGGTATTTTCGAATATTCAGACACAGTTAATTTATTGGTGCATGTGCGCAGAACAGTCTTGGATAATGGTGGGGACGCGTGTCTGTTCTCTGATACTATGTAAGCGGACCGCGACCATGGGTTCGCGCGTAGCGTACAAGGAATTGTTGGCAAATATACCTCCCAGATCGCCGGAAATAACACTTCCCAGACCTAATGATGCTCCAAAACCTCCTGTCGAGAACAATATTAAAAGAAAAGAAACAAAACCCAATCGAAAAGGTACAGATTGATGGCTACCTAACAGCTAGTCGACAAGAACATGGGATTATCATGGCAGCTTTCAAATATCCAATCACCAATACAGTGACCAAAGAGGGAAAGCATAAGCATGTGTTTCCTAGATACAGGGGCAAAAGTAACCTGTATTAGTGCGGAGGCAGCTGAAACATTGAATTTGAGATCACAGAAGGAGATAACATTGGAAACCTCAAGATTTAACACAGATCAGGCTGAAACAGTAGTGGCAGGAATGGTGGAATTAGAATTAAATGGGCCTAGAGGTTTTAGGCTTAATATCGAGGCCTACAGTATCCCTAAAATGGCTCCACCAATGGTACTAGAGGCAATTCATTTCGATAAAGCTACCTGGAAGAAAATTCAGGATTTAAATCCTCTCAACATACCACCTAACTTGAGCAAATCAATGCCAATTGACATCATTATCGGGATCGATTACTGGTATGATCTAATGGGTGCTGGTTTGCCTATAACAGCTATTCAAGATAGCCTAGTAGTCCACCACTCACCACTGGGAAATATCCTTTGAGGAAAGGCTAAAAAGATGACAGATCCAAAATCTGATAAAAGAGAAGTCGATCCATTTATCAACAAGCAACCATTGAAAGTAAATCAAATGTTATACCTGAGTAAGAGGGAACACCCCATACTGCAATTATGGGATCTAGAGACTATTGGAATCCAATCCGATGATCTCAGTCAGGCACCAAAAGATGAGGAAATCCTACAACGATTCAAAGATACCGTCCAGTATGAAATTGGTCGATATGGAATTGGCCTTGTGTTGTTGTGCTGGCTGTTGGGAAAATGAAGGGTGTGACTGAGTGAAGATACTGCAAACTGATGGAGACCTGAGAGATTGAGTGAAGGAGCTGGGACTGGAGTAGTGAAGGAATAAAGGTCACTGAACATTATAAATATTCTCTCATCTTATCTTTGGAGTTCCACGCTTCCGCAAGAAACTTTGCAGCTTTGTCGGGACTAAACTAATACATCGATCCTCTACTCGACACCTCCTTAAGTTTTAGATCTCATGGCTTAGAAATTTAGTTTGGGGAAATACATGGGCGTCTGCAGAAAAAAAAAAAAAAAAACAATTAATCCAAGTAGACTTTTGTATATACGATGGGTCTGGGGTCCTCTCCCAGAAAACAATTATAGACTGCCGCAAATGCGATTTCTGTCCTATATTTAACAACTGTGGATAAATATAATAAAATTAGAACTGGATGTGAAGCTAGCTCAAATTGGCAACACACAGTGTGAGTTGTTAAAAATTGTTTTGTTAGCACTCAGTCCATTTTGCTAACCACAATTTACCAGTTTCGTGTATAGATTGTTTCACATGATTGAATGTGTTAATACTTCAGCGGAGAAGTCACGCCTGACAGTGTCAATAGTAATAATTCTCGTCTTTCATAGCATGTCATTTGCAAAATGCTGGATCAAACTGCGCCAAAGTTCAATACAGGGGAATTGAAATGCAACGCTTGGTCAACACAAATTGGTGTGGACACGGTATATGTCCCGA
>KN886148.1:45283-63962 GCA_000934455.1 Apostichopus parvimensis
AATATTCATAAAAGGTCGGAACCAAGTGTACACAATGAACCTACAGTAATATTTAGATGCCAAGGAATCTCAAAACCTCTTGGTTTTCTTGTTTACAATTCTATTATACTCGATATAAAGAAAACGAATATCCATGGTTAGAACCTCAAGAGCAACACTCCATCTCGCAATTTTCAACTTCAGGAGTAAACTTTGAGAAAGTTAAATCATGTCTCAGAAAGTTCTGATAAAGTCAGAATATGAGATTAGAGTGAAGATGACGTCGTGAAAACATTTAACCTGTTCGTGTAGTTCGCTAAAACTTCACCAGATAAGTGGAGGAGAGAGGAGGTATGGAATGGTTGGGGGGGAGGGAAGGGTAAAATTTGTGCAGCGGGAGGTCGTTTAGTGTGCAACCATAACCAGCAACCTAAGCATTTATACCTTTTTAATGTCCACAGGTTGTCCAGATCAAATGTTTGGAGATCCAGCAAAGAAAAACCTGTGTTCCAAATGTTGGAAAGCGGTTGGTGAGGTCATGCCAGCCACTCAGAGAGCTTCTAGTGCTGACCAAGGAAAATACGGAGGTAGAAATTATCAGCACGCGAGTGGTCCTGCCACACCACCAAGGCATACCGGAAGGAAGGATCACGATATGGCGTATTCAGGGAGGGCAGACAGCGGGTACCAGAATTCACAGGAAGGGTTGAGATATCCCGAGGAAGGTCACCAAACGGAGAGAGGTTTCCGTCAGCCAGAAGGGTGGAGAGAAGGTACTTATCAGACCGGTAGAGGAGGGCTACAAAGGGAGGGGTACCAGAGTGGAGGAAGGACCAGAGATGTGTACCCGAGTGGTGGAGGTAGACCGAGAGATGAGAACCAAAGTGGACCAGCAGACAATCACATGTACGAAGAGTTGGATCAGCTCTGCGCTCAACCCGGATGTCACAGGCCAGCCACAGAAAACGTGGAAAAGTTTTGCGACCAGTGCCACGAGAATTACAAAGCGATATTCTTGGGTTACAGGCAGATCAACGAGCCGGGTCCACCGGGACAGTAAACAGATTTTGTAGGTGATTAATGTCGTCTCGCATTTGCCTCGACGGCTAACTTTTGTTTTATTACTGAGGATCGTGCAAAATCCATCCAGTAAAGTAACCGGAACATATCATATGAAGGTAAGAATTCTACGCAGACCGTCTTTCTAGCTGAAGTTTTTGCTCTCAGAAAGTCTACTCTTTTGCTCTCTTTGTTACTAAACAGCCACAAAAGTTTGCTTGTACGATTTTTCCTCTTTTTTTTTTCATGTTTCCTTTAATGCTGTTTAAGTTCATGTTTATTTTCTCTTCTGTACACTTAATAATTTAGAGAGTTTTCTGTTTTGCATTTTTTTTCATTTTCTATTTCTTAATAAGGTCAGTGAGTCTGGGCAACTTAGTTGTTGATGAAACTCATGTGTATATTATGTAACTTAAGTCATATTTGTGCAATGTATCGTATAAATGAAGCCACAGTAGTTGTATATGGGTCATTCAGGAAAAATCATTTCATTTTTTCATCATTAGCATAAAAGTATACTAGTTCTCAGGATGAATTCAAGATAAGAAAATACCAATCCACAAATCACGGTCACTATTATATAGCTCCAAGCAGTGGATATAAATTATTTCTGAACAATTTTGAAACTATAGGTTTGATCAAAGATCACAGCAAGTTGGATGGGGGGTGGAAGGTACAGTATGGAGGGGGTGTGGGTGTGGTTTCTGTGCTCCATTTGCCCCAAAGAGTTATTGCAGGGTAAAACATATATTAAGTTCAATATGGTTGAAGGATGCTTTTGGTAAGGTCAAAGACAGCAGAAATTTCCCTGATTTTGTATTTACTCTGATGAGTTTCTTGTTATTTCATAAATATGTTTTCAATTACAGAATGAAAACACAAGTTATTTTGAGCTCTTATTCTATCCTATTGGACATAAAATACTAACTATAAATCAGTCTTTTGATAACCAAAAAATGGATCAATGTATTATGAAACTTTGTAAATGATTTTCCCAATAAACAGGATTTCTTTTCAGCTCACCAGTGATTAATCTTGTACAGAATAACTAACATTTAAACTAGTTGTGTAAAAATCAGTCATCAAGAAAGTTAAGGCAAGTTATGCTCAGAGAAAAATTGATAATACAGAAGAAATATTGTTAACTGCTACCTTCTGTCAGTTAAAAATTGTTTATATTTTCTTATTTTACTGGTAATATTTACCAAGTTATAACTTTTATACTGTTTCTTTTGATATTTACATTTTTGGAGAGATCTGTAAACCTGAAATAATGTTAGTTTCTCTGTGTAAGATATTTCCAGCTTCATCAGTAGTGTTTTATAGAGAGACTAGACTGCTGTGCGCTCACTCACTACAAAGTTTGATCACATCACTCCTGTACTCCGTTCATTGCATTGGCTTCCCGTCTCTCAGCGCATCCAGTTTAAGATCCTACTTCACACCTACAAAGCGATCAACGGGCTTGCCCCTCAATATATCACTGACCTTCTAACTCCTCTGCGTCGGTCAACTACAAACTACAGTTACGCTTCGCTCCTATCATGCGCATTTGCAATTACCTCCTGGTCCACGTACCTGCACTCGTTATGGCAATCGCGCCTTCTCTTTGGAACGAACTCTCATTCATGTTCGTGACTCTCCCTCTGTATTTTCAAGAGACAACTTAAAACATTTCTGTTTGATTCCTAGTTTATTTTTTTCCTTGGTGTCCTCTGTCTCTTTCCTACATTGTAAAGCGCTTTGAAAAGCTGTATTTAAGCGCTATATTAATGTAATTTATTATTATTATTATTGTTATTTTGATGAGGTGAATATTCAAGCCATGTTGTGAATTTTCAGAGTTGCAGACAAAAAAAATTTGGTACTTCTCAGTCAGACACATATGTGGCTACCACCATTGGGCTGTTCGTGAATAGCAACAGACTACAAACCACTAATTTAGCTTAATGCAGAACAGTTTTGTGGTCCACAAAGTAAGAGTAACATGCTTTTATATCTTTTCGTTTGAACTTGATGGATCATTTGACCATTTCGTGAACATGATTTTGGTATTATTAAAAGCAGAAGAAATGTGTTTAAGATGTCTGCAGACAAATATCGTGTGAATTCATTTGAAAACTTGTGCTTTTTTTCACGCTTTATATAACGTTTTTCCGTCGCTTCTGAAGTTAACAATATTTTGGTTGGAATGCATTAGGTTTTGCTCCAATTTCTACGCTTTCAACTTATGGACATAGTCTGGTCCAAACTTTTGGCATTATATGACATATTAATGGTAACCAGTGCTCATCAAATCTCCTGCATTTGTCATAAATTCATCTGTTTTGAAATTGGTGTAATTGAAAGGGATGGACAGAGGAAAGGCCTGACGAGAAGGGGGGGGTGAGGGTGGGGGCATGGTGGGGCTACGGCAATGTGCCCAATGGTCAGTTATAGTACCATGGAAAATATGGGATAGCAAAAATGTATTCTTAAGTGACAATGAATTTATGAAAACTTCAATCATGGGGGGGGGAGGGAGGGCAGTGACATAAATGTCCCAGGGGCATGACCTGGCTCTCCTAGTCCCTGAGGAGGAGTATTAACTGTCTGGTACCAGTGCCTACAACAAGAAGAGTATATTTTGGTGTTTCTGTGCAGCAAAGGCATCTTAAATATACCTTACTACTTCATTTACACTTCTTGTCTTTTTGCTTTCTTTTTTTCATAAAAATTTCATTTTTTGTAAATACCAATTTTCATTAATTCAGCAAGAATTCATTACACCAACAGCTTTGCTGTTGTAGTCCAAAGTATCGCAAATTAATGTGAAACATTCGAAAGTTTTTGCACATTTGCATGACTCCTTTTGAACACAACCTATACTATTCTTTTGAGTTTCAGTTTTTGGTTATAGAAATATATATATATATGTATGTCAGACTATGTCATCTGATCCTATGTAATTATGATTATTGATATGATATGAAGATGTTCATCATCGGTAATATGTTAATAAAGGTAAATAAACAATTACACTATGCAAGATTCTCATCTGTATGTTCAAATGTTATCGTCTGATTCTTTATTGTGAGACATAAAACAGATGTTAATTTATTGTGTTTGCCACTAGTCATCACAAAGTCACGACGAACTTACCGAGTCAGGTAACGGACAACGTTATGTTATATGAACATGTTAATTAAAGAAAACAATGCCAAGATGAATTCGAAATCATCTATTGTTGAACTTTGAGCTTTGTGGTACATTGATCATGTCACAAACTGGTATTTCACACTTTCAAACTTTTCAATAACAGAATGAAACCACAATTTTTTTTGAGCTCATATTTATATCCTATTACACATAAAAAAAAAACTAACGATAAATCAGTTAATTTATAACCAAAGCGGGAAAAAATCGATCAAAGTATTATGAAACTTTGTAAACTTGGATTCTCCCAAACAGGATTTCTTTTTCAGCCTGCCAGTAATTATCTCGGTACAGAATAACTAACGTTTAAGCTAGTTGTGTAAAAATCAGTCAAGAAAGTTAAGGCAAGTTATGCTCAGAGAAAGATGAATATTTCATTGATAATACAGAAGAAATATTGTTAACTGCTACCTTCTATCAGTTAAAATGTGTTCATATTTTCTTAGTTCAGGGGTAATATTTACCAAATAATTAATTTTCACTGTTTCTTTTGATATTTACATTTTTGGAGAGATCTGTAAACCTGTATGGATTAATGTTAGTGTTCTGTGGAAAGATATTTCCAGCTTCATCAGTAGTGTTTTATATTTGATGAGGTTGTGAAAATTCAAGCCATGTTGTGAATATTCAGAGTTTCAGACTTAACAAATTGATACTACTCAGTCTCTACTCAGTCTGAAACATCTATGTGGCTACAACCATTGGACTGTTCATGAGTAACAAACCAGTAATTACGGTTGAATGCAGAACAGTTTTGTGGTCCACAAAATTAGAACAACGTGCTTTGTATGTTTTTCGTTTGAACTTAAATGCATCATTTAGTAGCCGAAATGTTTTATGAAGTCTGCAGACAAAAATCGTGTGAAATCATTTGAAAAGTGAATGATTTTCTCTTTACACAACATTTTTCCGTTAAAAAGTTATCAATATTTTGGTTGAAATGCATTAGGTTTACTGCAATTTCTACACTTTCAACATATGGACACAGTCTGGTCCAAACTTCTGGCATCATTTGCCATATATTAATGGTAACCAGTGCTCATCGAATCTCCTGCATTTTATAATAAATTCATCAGTTTTGAAATTGGTTTAATTGAAAGGGATGGACAGAAACAGGCCTGACGAGAAGGGGGGGGGGGTGCATGGTACCGGATACCGGATATGAAACTTTCCAGACATTAAAAGTTGCATAAACACTTGCTCGAGTCATTAGAGGCGAATTTTATTTTTTTTCGAAAGTTGGTTCTTATGTCAGGAGTATAGTACTTACCACTCTGGTCGCCATAACATGTCGCTGTTGTGAAATGTTCACCTACTCTTTCGAAAAACGGATAAAGTCAATTTCAAATTCGAATCGGAATGTATCTATGAAGACGTATACAAATGATCTACGTGTACATAAACTGCTACAAGTTTTGAGTGCGTTACTAAAGTACGAATGAGAAATCACTTTTGAACTGTCTGGCACTTTGGATACTTAATATACGTTACCTTACGAGAAGTTTGCGGGTAAGTGATAGAGTAATGTTCTGTATTAATCTATATGCATAGTACATATAACCGTAAAAAGTCAGCTTTTTTTTATTTCCATATCGATGAACGGATGAATACTTTTTAAGAAAAGTCACCTGGCCAGGAAAGAACCTGGGCACGAAAACCGAACGACTGATCCGCTCTCAACCCCAGTCCCCTTCCATCCGGCGAAAGGGAACTGATACTACACATGATCTTAGCCAAAAGGCATATAGAAGCGATGGATGATGACTTTTAAAGGCCTAGCCTAACTGTCAGATGTTGATGTTGATTTTAAATCCTAGATTAGTAGAGGAAATTCTCCACACAGGATGTCTAGTTTAATTATCTGTGGTATTTGCATTGTGGGGTAGGAGAGTGTTTCAATGTGTTAACCTCCAGTTATGCGCAAAAAGAAACGTCTCATGCCGGTAATCTGACCTAGTTTCGAATGAGGTGTAACAGAAGTGTTAGACACCACCATCGATCGCAGAAAATACACACACACCGTTGGCAGTTAGCCACTAGTGCACAGTCAGTACATGCAGCTACGGTCAATACCCACAACACAGTATACATAGCAGCGATGGACATCTCAGGTCTAGATAATAGATAAGAAGGTATCACGTTTCATTACTGTCTGCATTTTGTAGCGACACGAACAAAACGTCACTTGCAAGCAACAGAAAGTTAACTTTTTTAGATGGGCGCACGCGGTTTGGGGCGAGTCTTCAATGCCTTTAAGTAATATTACATAATCTCAGGGAGCATATGATATAGTGGGTGGAAACTTGCATGGTTAAATCTGTCACACCTTCAGTGGAACAAAGGGTGGTACTTTCCAGAGTCTTGTCACACCCACGTGTAAAGTAGTTATCCTGGGTGGGGGAAGATCAGATCAGGAACCTCAGGCATCAACACGTGTAATTCATCTACTGCAGGCTAGAAAGCTGCCTCAAAACCAAAATGCGAAATGCATTGAGTCTTGATTGGATTCTACGGATGCCCGTATTACTTCCAATTGCCAACAGCCTGCTATGCTTGTAAGCCGAAACGCGCGTGTTATTTACTAGGCTGGTCGATGGGAGATACGGTAGATTACGAAACATGGTTCCATAATTTGGCCTCTGGGGACTCCAAATGACCTTAATTCATACTACACCCACAGAAATATAATTTTCCAATGTGCAACTACGTATCACCATGTATATCTGCCTAAGTGCCTAACATTTTGTTCATAGAAAATATTGATGATTTATATTTACGTGTAGAAGTTAAAAATATATAATCATCTCTTCCGAAATTGTCTATGTTGTCATTTCAGCAAATATCATATTTACTGTACAGTATTGACACGTGAGTAACGATGCCGAAACCATTGTCAAGGCCGTTGGTTGATTTATTTCAGTTCTTTTCGGTTCTTCCTTTTAGAGATTGGCATAATAGGGCAATCATGCTACAAAAGGAAGAACCGGAAAACGAAGACTTTCTCAAATATCTTACTTTGATATTCCGATAGCGTTAGCACTCACTTATAGTCTTTGGAGAGGTAATAGGGTTAAAATTGTATTAAATCAACTGTCCCCTACTTCAAAAAAGAGTACATTGTCCAAAATTCTTCAAATGCCATCGCCTTTATCCACTACTAGGCCACAGCACCGGTATAATATTCATGGATGCTCTTATGTGTTTTTTCCCCTTTCTTTGTGTTTTTTAACGTATGAACGACTAATACCGTCCATTCTACTGGTATATGTTTATGCAATACCGACTTCCACATTTCACCTCTATCCAAAAACAAAACAAATATATTCTGGAGAAAAAAAAAATTCATATCATTTTATTTTAGTCTATTTTATTTTACTATATGTTTTAATCTATTTCGTTTAAGCTTTCTAATTTAGTCTATTATATAACATGTTTAACTTCTCAAATTAATTCTCATTATATCGAGAGCCTGCATATGACGATGTCGTGCAGTATTTTTGCATGTACAAGGCATACAAGTGCGTGGCAACGCCATCAGCACACAAAAGAAAGGAAATTGGGAAAGTCTGCGTTTTCCCGCCAATTTCTAAATGGAAGACCCAAACAAGGAAAAGGACATTTTGAATAAATGTGTATGTGGATATCGAGCTTTGTGTTGTATTGAGCGTTGCTTACATGTCAACACTGTATATTATATATGATACTACGCTGACCTGAAAAATAGGAAAGGCCGGAAGAGATGAAAATACATGCTTTATCTATAATATTTAACAGAACTCTCATTAAGAGTGATATTCTGAATACATCGAGATTGTATTTGGATGTCGCGCAGTTTTATTACAACTCCAAAGACGATAAGTGAATGCTAACGCTATCGAGACACCAAAGTAAGATATTTGAAAAGTCTTCGTTTTCCGGTTCTTATTTTTGGCGATTGCCCTATTAATTATGCCAATCTCTACTGAAGAGGAAGAACCGAAAAAAGGAAAAACCCGGAAGTATATATGTAGTGAATATGTATATGTGGTCAGTTTAATTGGTCAAGCACTCTTTGGACCGGGCAAGACGCATTATGGTACTGTTCTACGATGTTCTTAGAGTTCATATGACTCATCGGTTTTGGTGGTCCAAGGCGTTCTGGTCTTGATTAGGGCCCAACTGCTTTTTATTCGTGTTCCCGTTATATACATTAATTAAAGAAGTGATGATGTCGTCTTCATTTAAACTGGTCACGCACTCTTTGGGCCGGGCTCGACGCATTATGGTACTCTCCTACAATGTCCTTAGAGTTCATGTTACCCATCGGTTTGGGTGGTCCAAGGCGTGCTGGTTTTGATTAGGGCCTTAAGGAGTTTTTCAGGTCCTGTTACATTAATTTAAGAAATGATGAAGTAGTGATCATTTTAATTGGTCAAACACTCTTCGGACCGGGTAAGAAGCATGATGGTACCCTTCTAAAATGTCTTTAGAGTTCATATGACCCATTGGTTAGGTGGTCCAATGCGTGCTGGTCTTGACTGGGGCTAAAGGTTTTTTTTCAGTTCCCGTTACATTCATTTAAGAAGTGTTGTTGTAGTGGTCATTTTAATTGGTCAAGCACTCTTTGGACCGGGCAAAATGCATTATGGTACCCTTCTACATTGTCATTAGAGTTCATATGACCCATCGATAAATCTCTTTCCACTACCAAATGTTGAACATCTTGTAAGAAAGCTTTCGTCTTGCCATAGGTGTTACGTCGATACCATTGTCAAATAAGTATACTGAATAGGTAACAGTTACTCATTCGCGAATGTCGAACGAGGAACGAGGAATAAGTATCTAACTTCACACCGGTACGTCAGTAGACTGACCTGTGTTTACTAGAGACTCCTACTATAGGGTCTCTAGTATTTACCATGCCATATATTGTATTATACAACGCCTAATTATATTCCGGCCATTTGATTGGTCAATTGCTCGTCGATTGCATGCAAAATTCGCTCTATTGCACTCTATGAAATAGAACAATGGGTTATACTTTTTTGATAGCACTTTTTTTCAATGGTAAGAGAGCAGAGAAACCTGTCTGTTCAAAACAATCTGTTGCATGAGTGCATTTTACATCCAAATATATCCAAATTTGAAGGTGTTGTATAAAACAAATAATGAATGGTTATGAGTGCAATAGTGCAAATATTTCATTCGTTGAAAGATGTAATTTGTTCCATTCAACTCGGCTCGCCGAGTTGAATGGAACAAATTACATCTTTCAAGGAATGAAATATTTGCACTGTAGAGACAACTCGAGAAAAACAGAACTGCACACGGTGGTAGTGTATGCTCTACTAATCTATTACCCTCATCTCATCTGTCACAGAGACAGATGACACTCCTTAGTGTACAGATTACACATGTAGAATACAATATATACTTAGTATTACTTAGGATTACATAGGCTTAGCTATTCTTAGGATTACCTACATGGTGACTTTCTATTTACCCAGTATCATCTAGGTATAGTAACTATTAACTATAGGCTACCCTGGATAAGGCCTTGGCATCTACCAAGAATGAATACAGTACTAATATGATTAACATCCAAATACCCTACAGCACTATTGCACTCATAACCATTCATTATTTGTATAACAGCTATTTCTGGTTTACAAGCTGAAGTCAAGTGCAATGAAGCCATCGAAACCTTACGCATTCTGGTTATGTTGATAGTATACTTATATCGTAAAGCGGTAAAACGTTCGATGCTGGAAGTAGTATTTTAGTATGGTTGACGATTTCGCAATGGAAATGATCAGCAGTAACTTCCACCGTAATTAGGTGAGCCTACTGTCCTAACTTGTATATAAACAACACAATTCTTTAGCCTTATAAAGTACATATTGTCGTAGTATAGTCTTAATTCCATAATTTAGAAGAGCGCAATTAGAAGCCTGAGCTAGGTACTAAGCAGTAAGCTATACACACATTTTAAGTTTTAGGCCAATATTGGCATTGTAACATAGTTAACGGTGTGTTTCATGTACTATCTAACGTGTAGGATGGCATCTCCCTGACGTGTAATTAGCTGTGGCTCAAACGAATTAATTGGTTTCGTTGCAATGCAAATCATAGATAAGTCTAGAGGTTGATGCTATTAGTATTAAAGGCATTGAAGACTCGCCCCAAACCGTGTGGCGCGTTCTGAAAAAGTTAACTTTCCGTTGCTAGCAAGTGAAGTTTTCTTTTTGTCGCTACAAAATGCAGACAGCAATGAAACGTGATACCTTGTTATCCGTTATCTAGACCTGAGATGTCCAGCGCTGCTATGTACACTGTGTAATGGGTATTGACCGTAGCTGTATGTATTGACTGTACACTAGTGTGTAATTATACCGACGGTAGCAAGCTGTGTGTGTATTTTCTGGGATCAATGGTGGTGTCTAACACTTCTGTTACACCTCATTCGAGGTCAGATTACCGGCATGAGACGTTTCTTTGTGTGCGAGTCTTCACACCCTTTAAGTGCGTCAATTATGAGCCCACCATGCTACTACATGCATACACCACTCCCCCAGAACGTTCAATCATTGTACATTAAAAGTATACTGTATTCAAATTTCAAACCAATCCGTACCACTATATACCATTACCAGTGGCGGAGCTAGGGGTATTGGTCAGGGGGGGCGAGAATGGTCTGTAGGGGCGCTTTCGACACTATCTAAGCGGAGCGCCACCATTGGTTGGCGCGGAGCGTACAGAAATTTTTTGAGTAAAGATACACTCTAGATCCCGGAAATGACCCTTTCCGGGCCTTGCTAATTTGCAGATAAACGAAGAATAAATAGGTGTTATCGCCATTTTGTCAGAAAATTACACCAACAAAATGTGACAAATGTCAATAGGTAGATGAGAGCGCAATAAAAAAGTCAATAATCACAAATAAGTAAAAAGTGGTAAAAAGCTGAAAAGGGCGCCAGCAGTCCATTTGAGTCCGTCAGGGGGGGCATCCGCCCCCCCTGACTGTATGGACGCTCCGCTACTGACCATTACACGTTAACCCAGATTCAAATTTCTTCCAAACCCTGCAAATGGATGAGCGAACCATCTTGCTAGTCACTGTTTTACTCCTGATGTCGTATTTGAGGCTAATCCAACATTGAAGGCATTTAATGTTAGGTCTTAAGACCTAGTAAGGTCTTCGGTTGGCTAATGGAACTTCATTATAGGCTAGACCTTAGGTAATGGCTTTAGCCTTTTAGTAACTGCCGTATAGCAACCGATTCCAAAATCATCCGTTTAAAAAAACCCATAAAATTACCAATTTTGGCCTCATCAAAAACCTGTGAGTTTGGCGAACAATAAAGTCTACTTAATTGGTTTTGATGAATATCGTAACCTATGCATTCATGATGGCGTATGTGTGTGTGTATGTGTGCGTGTGCGTGTGTGCGTTTGTGATGCCCAGCTTGTAAACACGATATCTCAAGAAGGGAATGTTGGACCAACTTCATGTTTAATGTGTAAATGTACCACATTAAGTACAAGAAGCAGGTCTATTGTTTTCTGTTAAGGTCAAATGCCATTTAGGGTCACTACCTAGGGTCAAAATGTAAAAACCTTGTAAACACAATATCTCAAGAAAGGAAGCTTGGGCAAACCTCATATTTAGTGTGTAGATGTACCACATTGAGTACAGGAAGCCTATTGTTTTTTGTGGAGGTCAAAGATCATTTAGGGTCACTAGGTGTCAAATTGTCAAAACCTTGTAAACACGATATCTCAAGAAAGGAAGCTTGGGCAAACCACATATTTAGTGTGTAAACGTACCACATTAAGCACAAGAAGCCTATTGTTTTCTGTTAAGGTCACATGTCATTTAGGGTCACTACTTAGGGTCAAAATGTAAAAACCTTGTAAACACAATATCTCAAGAAAGGAAGCTTGGGCAAACCTCATATTTAGTGTGTAGATGTACCACATTGAGTACAGGAAGCCTATTGTTTTTTGTGGAGGTCAAAGATCATTTAGGGTCACTAGGGGTCAAATTGCCAAAACCTTGTAAACACGATATCTTAAGAAGGGAAGGTCGGACCAATTCATATTTAGTGTGTAGACGTACCACATTGAGTACAGGAAGCCTCATGTTTTTGGTGTAGATCAAAGGTCATTTGGGGACAACAGGTCAAATCGTGACAACCTTGTAAACATGATATTGCAAGAATTGACAGATCTCATATTGGTTTGAAGATGTACCATATTACATTTAAGGAGCCTATTATTGCTTTTGGTGGAGGTCAAAGGTAATTTGAAGTCAGCAAATGCCAAACATTTACTTCACTCCCCTCTTACCTGTCTCTCCACACTAACACATCTTCCTAAACATAATATCTTAAGGGAAGCTTGGACAGATCGCATATTTGTTATGTAATTGTACCACATTGAGTACAAGAAGCCTTAATGTTGTGGACGGAGGTCAATGGTCATTTGAGTTCACCAGGGGTCAGATTGTGAAACCATGTTTTACACAATATTTCAAAAAGGACTGATGTCATATTTAGTATGTTGATGTATCTATCACATTAAGTACAAAAATCTTGTTGTTGAGGTCAATGGTCACTTCAGGACAGCCTGTGTCATTGAATTTATTGTTTGTCACATCGCACTGCTTTTCACTGTATTACTAATATCAAGTATGTTGTACACCATCACTATACATTACGTCAGATTCATGCAGAAAATAGGTGAATGTTACATCATCAAAACCACTGTGCAATTTTGCATTCTGGTTACATTTAAGTGGACTGTCATTCAGTTTGTGTTAGTCTCACAACCTTAACGGTGACTTTGCTGCAGTGTTGGTCGAATTGGTGCAAAGAAAAATGAAATGGGTTCACGTATAGCGTTGTTGGGTAGTGTTTTTGTTAAGAAAGGCAACGGTCTGATACTTGAACAAGAAAACACAATGTAGGTATGCCTCACTGATCTGTTCACTGTGCTGTATACCTACAGCATGTTAAAAAATACCCGCCAAATTACAACTGGATATTATAACTTAACCAGAAATCTTTGGTCACCATAAGTCCGCGACCATCACATTACATTTATTAAGAATGCAAGAGGGGTTGAAGAAACCCCGAAAGGAGGATTATTCAACAACCCACGCGGATTTGAAGTACAAGTACGCGAGCGTTCACACTAAGGGAATTAATCGCCCTTTGGGACTTGAAGTATGGGTGCCTTCTTAAGTGTGAACAAGGCCAAAGGGAGTTGCTAAAATCAACACTTCAGTGAATTAACTGAAGGAACCATCAGCCTGCGAGTGGGGGGGGGGGGGGGGGTTTTTAAAAGTGCTACTACTTGCTGTCAAACCTAGACTACAAATCAAGTCTACTTACAGGTCTACCAACTCTTGAATTCACAGTACAAATTTTAAGGATTTTGCTGACAACCAAGCCATATCTTTTGGTTGACCTGAAAGCTAATTTTGTTGTCAGAAAGATGCAACAAAATAACAAAGAAAATGACCAATATGTACACCTAAAGATCTGCTTTATTCGCTCCAATTATAGCATGCTATAGCTACTTAGGAAAGTTTTGTGATTACGTAATCGTCCTGCCACGGTCGTAAATCAACCTCAGGCTCTACAATTAGCCTACATAGCCTCTTAACACCGATAGGCTCTTTGTCTACATGTCTACAGTGTAGTTAATCATACAGCGTTCACACAAAGACCGTCATACAAGAAAAAATATGTGGCAGGCGTTGCAGACTAATTGGTATAAAGAGGTCATTTTACGACCAAGGCAAGTCGATTACATAATCTCAAGAAACTTTTCCATGATACCATGGTGTCTACACAGCAGACCTTTAAAGAGAGTGATAAGAACACCAACTTGGGCCAGCATAAATTATAGGCCTATAACTAAAAGTTTATTTTATATTTTATAGTAAATGTCCCCAGACTCCCCAAAGTGATGATGGGCGATACCACCTTTGCTATTTTGCATATTTATGTGTAGTGTATGTTACTAAGGCGTATAGTTGTAGGGATGCATTCAACAATTGCAAACGGAGATTAACAGCTAACACTTTTATAGTGCACTACATGACTACAAAGCCCTTACGCTTGGCATGTGATGCCCCGCCATATGGCGTAGGAGCCATAATTTCTCATGTCATGGAAAATGGAGTAGAAAGATGTACCCAGTATCCTGTAAGGAATGAGGGTAATAATCCCACCAAAGTTTAGGAAACAGATTTTGTCTGAATTACATGACGAACACCTAGGGTAAACCGAATGAAGGCATAAGCTCTAGCCTCTAAGCCAGGGGTTCCCTTTAGAACTAGGGTGCATGAAGCCCCAGGGGGTGCGTGAGTCCATCCCAGGGAGACGTGAGACGTTTCTGAAAGTCAAAACTAGAGTACTTTTTATTCAACTAAAATCTGATATATTCATCTAATTTAGTAATGTACAAAAATCGTACCTTTCGACAAACTCTTTTCACGTTCCATAAGCATATGTTGCCATAGTATAGTACCGTACAGTGCATGTGATAAATAACTGAATTATAAAACAGACACAGGCCGCATGACTTTGGTGAAGTTAGTGTATGCATGAGAGTACGTCGTGAAGACGTGAACATAACAGCTGAGAAAGTAACTGAAAGGTTGACCAAAGTAATTATTATGATTTTGGAAATTCCAGATGACCTCCACTTTGCCCGACACAAAGCAAAGATAGCATAAATTCATGCTTAAAATTGTTGTTGAGGGAAAACATGCAGTCACTAGTCTTTTTTAACATGATATACCAGTTCAATATTACACTATGAACTTGATCTTTTACGAAGCACTGTTATGCGTATTATAGTATAATGACTCAGATCGTGTCTCGAAAAGTTGGGGGTTCGTGGACAACCCTGACATCCACAGGGGTTCGTGGGCATAGGCGTAGGAGCCTAATTTGATTTGGGGGGGGGGGGGCTGTAACGACTTGCCCGAAAAATACAACCAAAATTTTTCACATCTTAATCTGCATATCATATAGGCGTTCATCGGTTATTACATCACATGCAAATAACATACAATCATTTTCCGTGTTATAGCCCTTCCATATTGGTTATAATTATTGAGGAAGTCGTTACAACAATAACGATAATAATTATAAGTTTAACCAATGTTGAAAAACACATTGCAAATTATTATTCTTTCAGTAGGTGCCCGAAAAATTCTCAGCATATTGCCTGAATTTCCACCAAAATAATTGAAAAACACATTGCAAATTATTCTTCTTCAGTAGGTGCCCGAAAAATTCTCAGCATATTGCCCGAATTTTCACAAAAATTTTTGATTGGGGGGCCTGCAGCCCCCCCCCCCAGCGCCCCGCCTCCTACACCTATGTTCGAGGAGGATAAAGTTAGGGAAACCCTGCTCCAAGCATAGTTTGGTCGCCCAATCTCGATGCAGAGATTGTAAATAAGGTCAAAGGTTGTAGGCAGTGTCAGGCAACACAAAACTTGCCACCTACAGCACCCCTGCACAGTTGACCTTGGCCAACATTGGTTTGGCAAAAGTTGCACATTGATTTTGTAGAAAATCTGGTCAGAAGTATCTGGTACTAATAGAGCTCTATTCCAAATGGCTGGAGGTTGTTCATATGACAACCACTACTTCTGTCAAAACTATTGAAGTATTAAGGGGATTATTTGCTTCTAACAGGTTACCGGACCAAATTGTCTCAGATAACGGGCCCCAATTGGTGTCAGTTGAGTTTGAAGATTTTCTGTTGCTCAATAGATTAGAGCAAACCCCTTGTAAGCTCTACCATCCAGCCTCTAATGGGGCAGCCGAACGGTCTGTACAAATCTTGAAAAGAGCTTTAGAGAAACAAGAGCAGGATGGCAAAATTTATCAATCCATAAACCACCGTCTAGCAAATGTTTTGTTTGCATATAAAGGAACACACCCCATTCTGTAAATAATAAGACCCCAGTGGATTTTTTCTTGAAATGAAAACCGAGCTCGAACTAGATTGTCTATGTTGAAAGGGAACCTTGCTGCAAAGGTAGAGAAAAGGTTAACAAAACAAGAGGTAACTCATGACCGGGATCATACCCCGTCTAAAGTCAGGGAGTTTCAGAAGGGTGACTTTGTCAGGAATCACTGGAATGGAGTAGAAATGTAGGTTTTTGGAGTGGTGATAAGGAGATTAGGGCCATTGTCATACTTGGTGAAAGTTGGTCACACCATGTGATACATTCATGTGGATATATGTTCTTGTAAGTTAAAAGGTTTTAAAACAAAACGGCGGGAAATTTCAAGCTAGTAGGGGCGGAATGTAATGTATGTTGCTAAGGCATATAGTTGTTGCATCCCACCTTGTCATGGTGTCTGTGATTGTCATTGTGTTGTGTATTGAATAAATCAGTCTGGATCATGTGTCCAGTGATTTCTTTCGGGTTACGACAATATGAACTTGATGTAAATAAACTAGTTATCTGCTGGATCTCATCCAGAGCTGATTTTGTTTGTCTGAGCCAAAATTTGGGTTTCAACAGGCTAGCGCTGTAGACCGTTACCCCCAAGGAGCACTGCCTCTGACAGGGGAATCCCCAGTGCCTCATCCCCATCACCACCAGACCAAGATCGTTTCAGACCCAACGTGGACGACTTGAATTCCATCGCGGTCGATACGGTGGTGTCCGGCATGGAGAAGTGCATCCTACCGGAGTGCCAAATGACCGGCAACCCAAACACAGCAGACATGTGTGAAGGCTGCTTCAGGGCCCACATGGATATGGAGAAGGAGTTTGGTAGGAGCGGCCGACGCTAAGAAGACGAAGAGTTTGTGATGTTAAACAATCAGGGAGAAGAGGACAGGACTCGAAGGGTACCACATGATATCCTCAATCGTCGTGAGGCCCTCTTAAAGTGGCCATGACATGAAAATTTCAAAGTCCTATCTTTTGGGGATCCATCGAAGCATGTTCTCTAGAACATATATCAACCATTCTGCCAGTTAAAAACTTGATTTTTCCAGTCGAAATTGAGAATTAATTTTCCCTCTTCGGGGCTTGAAATGTTCGTTCGCCCGAAAAATTTTCCTTATCTCATGACGTCATGTTAGAAACACGATTTGCTCTCGCTGTTTCCTCCGAACATATACACATACTTACACTACGACAAGTGTACATAAATACACAAAAAAAAGTGATATCAAGTCAGTGCGAAATCAAAATCTAAATTTCCCATGGAATGGCAGATTTAGAACCAAATGCGGCAACCGAAGTTCAAAGTGATGGTGGTTCTTCACCAGGCAGTGAAATTGGGCTAGAATTAGGAAGCCCTTTCTCATAATCGAAACAGAGAGTGAAGGCGATGATCATGCCCATATTGAACCGAACGTTGAGGGTGGACCTGAGGTGTTACTGTAGTGTTAGGCATAGAACCGGATCAGTTCGAGCCTGTTAAACGAGCCGAAATTGAAGCTCCACAACATATCGAAGAAGAAAACTGTTCGGAACTCTTGCAAGGAACATACAACGTGGTAAGAATTTTGTAACGAAGAAAAATATTTAAAAAATCCAGTCCATTCTGTGCATGTGTCGTTGGAATTCGCGGAACTGCCTAAACCGTATTGTGCGTTGTGTTACGGTGACTTACAACCATATAATCATTACAACCCATATGTGCAGTGTGTTGGCTTTATAATGTACTACCCCGGTGCTGCTAATGAGAGTACATCATACATGTACAGTATGCTGCATAGTAGCATGGACATGGACAATTCCGGACACCTAAGCCTTAAAACACCCCAAAACTATATCTTCTGGTATAAATCACCTAAAAATATACTTGATATGGTGGGAGAAGTGTGTTATATTACGATACACGGCCAAACTTTCTTTCCTGCAAACTGTTTTCACGTTGTATTCCAAGAAGATTCTTGTGATTGTGGAACTGGTATTTCTTTGCTAGAGTATTGCTAATTTTCGGACACACAATCCCACAGTGTGGCGCTGGTGATAAAATTGGTGGCGCAGTTGCTCTTTCAGTAATTATAACAGACTTCATAGATCTCCGTCCGTCATTTTATTGACAAATATGTAAGTATTTACTTGCACACGGGTCATTTCGTACTTTTTGGTGAAATTTGGCTCTTCCTGTAGGTTGTCATGGTGAAATCGTGCATTTCTTAGGGGTGTCCGAAATTGGCAGTGTTCCGAAATTAGCAATACTGACTATACTACTACTAGTAGGGTTGGTTGAATACTGAAAGTTTGGCTCGGGATGTAAACTGCATTATGCAGCCACGTTAGGTAGGCATATGTGCCATTTTATACTCATTATTAGGCTAATACTTAGGCCTGGAGTTTTGCGGATCAATTGTCTGAAACTAAAGAACGTTTCATGAAACATGGAAGGTGTAAATTCACAACAAATGTAACCATAACTGTACATTGTATC
>KN886149.1:0-18180 GCA_000934455.1 Apostichopus parvimensis
ATTTAAAGAGCAATGGTTTACAGATATCTCTCAAAAATTACAACAGAAATTAACAGTTTGGTCTCGTGAGGGCACACATCTTTTGGGTATTATTATATTGACTTCATACTTCAAATTTAAATAAATTTATAGCAAAAAAATTTTAAAATTGCATTGTCTGGACTAAGGAAATATCTTATTGACTAATGATCACCTAAACTGCTTGAAGTCTTCCAGAACACAGAGTTTATGGAGCAAAGAAGTTTATGCCCTAGATGCAAAGTTTTGAGAGGTAGTATCTTCCAAAAATTATTTATCCTTTTAAATTTCTTAAAATGTTTACAAAGGAAAGAAACAGAATGGTACTAACATTCCAAACTGCTGATTGAAAATCTTTTCAATTTACGAACTGTCCAGGTGCATTTATAATAATTATCCTTAATATTCCAGCTATTTATATTTCTTCCCCTCGTGAAAACTGGTCCCTACTCATGAATCTTTAAGTTACTTTTTCAAAGCGCAGTTTGGTTTTGAATCGATACATAAAATGAAAAAAAAAATTGGGGTATACTTTCTCTGCATGCACAAAAATTAAACCAATCAGATATATTTTGTCATAAAAAGGTCACCTTTTTCAATAGCGCTCTTTGTCTTTCAAGTCGAGATTATAATCATTCCTACTGTAGATGTCATAAAAACTATAAACCAATTTCACTTATTTGGGGGAGAATTAATTTATTGTGAGGGCCAAAGTGAGGCGTGGATTTAATAGTAGATTTGGCATGGGTATATATGCATATGGTATGCATTGCGATTCACTAAACGAAAGAAAACCAAACATTATAGTGAAAGTTAAAGTGAAAGTCTCATTTGAATATTAATTTTCATATAAGTTTGAATTTTGGAAGAAACAATTTTTGGAGTGAGGTTCGAATAATGTAACCAGGATCTTTTCCATTCTTGAGAGAATCACCATAGTTAGACGTGACCTAATGCAATTGAGTTGTGTATGGGTCACAAACGAACAAAAAACTCCATCTAAGAGTTCCTGTAAATTTTTTTCTTTTTGGAAGATTAAATTTTTATGAAGGACAGATGTGCATATTCTCACCACCTCCACATCCCCTCCACAAATGTTACAGTCAGGCAGCTTTCTCTATGCATCCCTACCCCCCCCCCACCCCATCCAATCACATCTGCTTTGATGATACAGTATATACTGATATTCAAAGCTTGGCATCATGGACCAACTATTATCTATCTGAGTAAATTTGGGCCACATTTCTTTTTTCTTTTTTCTCTTTTTATTTAAGATTACAGTAATTACTGTATACCGAGCTAACAATTATAAAACTGGGCCAAAATAATGTAGGTCTTAACTTCTATCCAAATATGTTAGTAGCATATTATTTGCCAACATTTCAGAAATCTACTGTAATTTGATTCTTTGGTACTTGAAGGCTGAAATGTGCTTTAGTACCATTAGCAATATGAAACTCAACATTTAGCTGATTTTTAAACATACTGCTTTAAGTATGCCTCCATACTCTAGCATAAATATACTGCTTTAAGTATGCCTCCATACTCTAGCATAAATATACTGCTTTAAGTATGCCTCCATACTCTATCATAAATATACTGCTTTAAGTATGCCTCCATACTCTATTATAAATATACTGCTTTAAGTATGCCTCCATACTCTACCATAAATATACTGCTTTAAAGTATGCCTCCATACTCTGTGATTAATATACTGCTTTAAAGTATGCCTCCATACTCTATCATAGATATACTGCTTAAAGTATGCCTCCATACTCTATCATAAATAAACTGCTTAAAGTATGCTTCCATACACTGCTTTATCACATTGGGAGATAATCAACCTTTCGAGCCAGACAATAAATGAATGTTTATTATTCTACCATTACATTTCCTCCGGGCTTTCCCACGCAATTAAGCTTACGGTACTGCGACTGACAGTACGCTAGCAATCTGGCCTATCACTTAAACGATTCAAAAACAGTGGTAATTCAAGAGCCCTGTGAGGTAGATCAGCCGCAAAGTGCAAGAACGTGCAAAGTTCATCTCCAAGGAATTAACAGAAAAAGTACATCTCAAGTGTTTGAATCTAACATCACAATGTGCAAGAACATGCACTGTTCATCTCCAAGAAATTAACAGAACATTTAAATCTCAAGGGTTTGACTCTAACATCACAATTTGCAGGAACAAAGCAATGAACAGAAAATGTAAATCTCAAGTATCTGGATCTAACATCACAATTTTCCAAGAACGTGCAACGTTCATCTCCAAGAAATAAACGCAAATGTAGCAATGACAATTATGATCTTGGTAAAATTGTCACTACTGTATCCAATATTTTTAATTCAAGATTCTGTAAACTATTAACTAGATACATTTAATCTTGTTTCATTGGTCAAAAAATCTGAAATCAATTTGATTGGAATCTTTGAGAAAATGGCAAGAATATATCAAAACTCCATCATCAGATTAATGAAGCCATATCACTTGTTTGATTTCACAATTTTATGTAAATTACTGTATGTATTTAGGCATCAGTGAAATGTTTTACTGTTGAGTACAGCACATTAAATTCACCACCCTTTTATCCTATCTTTCTAGTCCAAAATGAAACGTGATCCCATAAATTGTAGCGATATTCAATCTTATTAGATTGGTCACTGATTTCGATTCACTCTATTGAATTTCCAATTTTATAACATCAACAAAATTTCATCTGTCGATTTTGCTTTTTAGTTGCCGAATGGAAAAAGTACACAACAGACGTTCAGTGAGTGAGTCGGACCAAATTAGTAATATTATTCTAGCATACAAACTGACCTTTCATGGATTTTTACTTGTACTTGAGGCATTCTAGAAATCTAGTAAAAATCAGTGGCGGAGCGTCCATACAGTCAGGGGGGGCGGATGCCCCCCCTGACGGACTCAAATGGACTGCTGGCGCCCTTTTCAGCTCTTTACCTCTTTTTACTTATTGTAGATTATTGACTTTTTTAGTGCGCTCTCATCTACCTATTGACATTTGTCACACTTTGTTGGTGTAATTTGGCGATGACACCTATTTATTCTTCGTTTATCAGCAAATTAGCAAGGCCCGGAAAGGGTCATTTCCGGCGATCTAGGGAGTATCTTTACTCAAAAATTTTCTGTACGCTACGCGCCAACCAGTGGTGGCGCTCCACTTAGATAGTGTCGAAAGCGCCCCTACAGACCATTCTCGCCCCTCCTGACCAATACCCCTAGCTTCGCCACTGGTAAAAATACTCAGGTAAGATTAAATATTCATATATTCATGCTTACAGCCTTGTAATCTTATTCATACCATGGGCTGAATTTTACTTGTACTCATTCTTCATACACTGTTGTACTCATACTACCCAGTCTGGTACTTAATATATTCATTTGTTCATGGATGATGATTGCTATATATCAAATACAACATTCGTTAATATACCAACAGCCAACGGTATTTGAAGAGGAAACTAGCACGCTGGATTACCTTACGCTAACGTCAGCTAAATTATATCTGAAGATATCATAACTATCACAATTATGAACTTATCATAATTATCTTCACTATCCTCTCATTCCAGGTTCAATATCTCAGTAAAAACCAAGAAGCATCGACCCTCCCACAGTTCCTTAGAGAAAGATATCTGTCTTCACACCAGGCCGGTAAAAAAGGTATATTAGAAAAATAAAACCCTTCCTTATTTTTGTTTTCTATCAATCTTACATTCTAAATTATTTATCATGCGGGGAGCATAATTCGACAGCACATTATATTTATACTCCCCGGACGGTTTAAATTCTTTACACTTAAGTAATTTTTTCGAGTTTCCCTTTACGACAGAGCAAAACGGTCAGGTTACAAAAAATAATACCATCCATGCAGGTCGCTGGCTTAAAAAATTGATAAATCTATTACGTATTATGGCAGAGAAGGTGAGATTTCAATTGCTAAGTCAAATGCCCGCTTACGGTATCTTATTCCTTTATACTTTTCTTGCCTCCAAAGTATTGGCTTGATCATCAGTGAGTGCAATTTAAAAGCACATCCTCTCCTTAAGGCCTATAACTACTCCTCACTTGACTCGCAACAATTGGATCTGGTAATGTCAGATATACGGTGAATTCTTCCGTCTAGCAACGCCGAGGAAATTTTCGTTCAAAACCAAAGGCATGAGAACTGACAGCATTTTATTTACAGTATATATAGGGAAAAAAAATATCCCAAGAATTTCAAAATATCTATGACACAGAATTGAGCAATTAAAGGTGACCAAAACTCAGTCACTTTTTCCATGCAGAAATCTGCTATATATTTATATTCATTCATTTTGTGCATACATGTGTATTGTGCTAATTTTGGTGTGTACCTTTCTATATCATTGAATTAATTCACTTTTTGAAGATCAATAATACAGTATAAACCGTAACTTACATAAATATTACATGAGCTAAAGTGCTATCAGGGTTGTAGCCACAGTGAACAGCAGGAGGGGAGAGGTGTAGAGGTGCAGGGTGGGGGGGAGGGAGGCTGGGGTGTTCTACTCTTATGTACCACCAATATGACTCAGTTGGTATCTACCTCCCTGACAATGGTTTGTTCCAGATGTCATCGCATAAACTATAAAGGAATGACCAAGGGATTCCAAGAAGAGCTGTCTTCCAGTTTTTCTTTCAGGACCTTAAACTGGATCTGACTTTACTACCCAATCAAACAAGCTACTAAGTTACACCCTCTCCCACCGATCAGGCACCCAATATTTCTGTAGGTTTCCTGTCCAGGAATGAAAATTTTTCTGACCTAGAATCCTTAACAAATTACTGTTCTTTGGACGAGGGAAACTACTGTTAGGAAATATTTACATCTCAAAATAGGTCATTGTAATATGGTGAAGCCATCAGTTATTTTCAGCCAGGCAATTTATACCAAAAAATAAGATTATAAATGACATAAAGCAGTAGCGCGTGTCTTTGGTTTTGAGTTATAGCCCACTGTCAGCTATAAATTTGCTCACTGCCTCCAAAAGAAATTGATAACAATCAGCATATTGTCGTGGATTCCAGTACGTTACCGAATTCAACATGTGAGAACCTCGTGGAGTAATGGAATAAAAGATTTTTGAGTCGATGCTGCAAGGAATAATCAGGATTTAATGACTTGACTATTCCTTGCTAAGGTGTTTAATTCTCCAAGGGCAGATGTCAATTGGCACTGTAATTGCGGGCTCCACAAGCAGTTGTAAATTTAAAACTAATGGGTACCGGACGGTCTTCTGTTTGGTGAAGTAATTATTCTTTACGCAGTCCGTTCACTTAATCGTACCTACGGTAAACAATGTAGAGCTAATGCCGTTTTTAATGTTATCGTGGGGTGTGCGTACAATTATATGGTCTGGTGTTTAGATTGGAGTAGGCCTACAGCGACACACCATTGGGTGAACTCTTCAAACAGAGGTCCATACAACTAGACAAATTATTCATAAACTGCATTGAAAGCAGTGTATCGTACCTATTCAAGTTTAGGAGCTAAAACAAAATATCTCAGTGGACTGTCTAGGTTAGCACACAGAGGCTTGAAGGCTTGCAGTAAGTTTCAGAAGACATTGCAATACAATGCACTTATAAATGTCAACAACAAATGGTGTTGTAATTGGTACGCTTTGAAGTATCCTTTTGTTTCAATGAAGTTCTTCAGAGAGTTCTACAAATTTATGAAACAGCAAAGTGAACATTATAAGTCTGAGTTTTAAACTAAGCTGCTGTAATCATCAAACTTTTACTTAAAGGAGCTTCCAGGCATGAAAACACATCTGGAACACATGGAAAGATGACAGTCCCAGCTATAATCTGTCTATTTCACCTTTAATATGGGTCAAATTATTTTCATATCTAAACTTGGAAGGGTGCTTTAACTTCAGGTACGATATCAAGATCAAATGGGGTGAAGATTCGCAGAGAAGGATTATGGCTGCCAAATACAACACATAATTTCACTTCTGATCTACTGCAACATGTGACTAAATGAGGAAACCAGAAAGCTTCCACTGAGGCTGATACAGATGGATGTGGGAAGGAAGAGAATGATGACCGGGCTATTGGGAGAAGGGATGGGGGGGGGGTAATATGAAAGAGATGCATCAAAATAAGCAATATCACTACAGTGTAGTCATAATGAGATGCATCAAAATTAGCAGTATGACTATAGTGTAGTCATAATTATTTCCAAGTTGAAAATTGGATGTAACTGTTGAAGATGAAGAAAAATAGCAAATTTGTCGGTGAGCCTCTATGACATCTTGCTTTGTTTGCCTCAAGAACAGTCTGGTAGTACAAAGCGTATCAACTGTGTAAAATGTTATCTCAAAAACAACAGGGTATTGTATGCATATTTTAACAGGACACTTAGAATGTGTTCTTCTTTAGCCATAAGAAAAAAAACAAATTTTCACTGGGTCTATCGTTATGAACTAACGGCATTAGTGCTCACTCCAAATATGCTATAACATCCAATCTGGTCAGCAGTAATCAAACACAAAAGGACAACAGTTAGCCCGTACAAGTGACCTATTTCAATTTGATCCGGGTTAACGAAAAACTCTGCACAGAATAAAATAGATGTTAATATAATTATCATGATTTTAAAAGGTCTTATCTATTCCTTCTACCTTTCCTGTACCTCACTTGACTTCCTGTACATGAATTACCTCTTCAAACACAAGCTATCCTTTTCTCTTCATCCTGAAACTTACAACATCAATTTCTGCCAACTCGCAAAAGATAAAAATGTGTCATGCTGTCACATATTTTTCCCTGGGGTTCTCCGAGATTGTAAATATTTTTTTTTTTTTACTTTCCGTGCAAAATCGCTAACGGGTAATTTTATCTCTTTAGTAGGCACAAAATCAATTCTGGGGGAGGTGAAGCAAACAGGCCTTGTGTCATGTTGTCTGAACAAAATCAATCACATGAGTAAGTAAGGAGAATAAAAAGAACAAATTCATGATTGTTTGGGTCTGTGCCTACGGTGTTTAGAGCACATTACATGATATAACCTGCTCAGAGGTATATTTGGCCTTGAAGTTTGGTGGGTATATACCACTCTCCTGCATTGAAGACCAGGTAAATAGGACTCAAATATACCAAAGACACTTTTAGGAATATTCCAGCAAAATCACACAGGGATATGATGAAGCTAGACAAAGCATGCAAACGAAGTAATTAACCCAGAAGTAAAAACAATTTGTGGGACAAACCTTTCTAGTGTATGTAATGACATTGTTATTCAGTAACATTACAAAATGGCTTGCGGTGTGGATCTCTGGCATTCCAAAGCAGGGGTTGCAACACTTTTAAGGTTCTCAAGAAAAATGTTGGGAGGGTCGACAAAGAATTTGGAAGGAAAAACAAAATCGCCAGTATTTGTGGGAAAATCTTGAACATAAATTACTATAAAAGTATAGCAAAATAAAACAACATTTTGCAACTGATCATCAATTTATTTTAAAGGGGATGGGAAAACCCCCGCCCCCCTCCCCCATGGACCTATAGTTATAGACTAAACTGGTTCACATCAACAGGATTGTACACTGTTTAATTTAAGTATTTAAATTGAAAGTTCGAAGCACGGGGCTAAGTACTACAACCCTGTTTGAACTTCATAGTTCATAACACCTTACATATTCTGATCATGTATCTTTATATTATCTGGTACAATTGTAATTATATCAGTACCAAATGTTCTTGTTAAACTCGTGGTGGGTGTCCTGCCTAGAGGTCTTTAGTAAACCATAAACAAAGGACCACCAACAGAATCCAATTAATTGGTAGTAAAACTTTCTGCACAGATGGCATCCCATGATAAATGCTTATAGACCAGTCATTTAGAGAGGAACATAAATTCCATCCTAATGAAACCCTGGCAATAAACATTTGACACAGATAATACCTAACGACAGCAAGTCCGATAAAAAGATTATCAAATCATCCCTGGATGTTATGTATATTATATAAGCGTAATTAACCAAAAAAATTAAGGGAAATATTTGACATTGATAAATGTTCTGAAAGATGACACATTCTAATGGGAATTTAGCAGCCATGAATATGGAACTCTTTGAAAATTTCTTGACTCAGTTTGATTGGTTCTGGATTTTGACTTTGAACAGTTCTAATCTTTGCATTACCAATTTACACTAATATTTGAGTTAAATTAATACAAATTAACATTGCCAGATGCATTATACATGTAATACTGTAATCTTGTTTTAAGCCTACACAACAGCTAAACAGTACATACCTTCAATAAAGTTTGAATATTGTATTGCTCATAATTTGAGGTACAGAAGTTTCAGGTCAATTTTGGTAATTTCCTTATAGGCCTACTGTAGTCTGTTAAGGCCTATCCATTCAACCATTTATTAATCATATCATGTTGCACATGGGGCCACTTACCCTACCAACCATTTCAACAGACAAAATAAAAAAAAGAATAAAAAAAAAGAGACATTTGAGATGAAAAGAAAGCTTTCATGCAGAAAGAATATTTGATTTCATTTTATCCATCATTTCAAGGTCAGTCTAAAAATCAATACTAACTATTAAAATAGATAAAAATTATAGACCAAATAGAATTCAATGCCCAAGAGATACACCAAGGTATCAAAAGTGATTTTAATCTCCTTACGTTCTATTAGTCATGACTGGTTGTCGTGGAGACATTACTTAACTAATCGGACCATATCTGATTGCGCCTGCAGTGTACAAACTATACATGCATAATCTTAGAAAGACACACACTTGGTAAAAAAAACAGTCAACTGCTTCCCATTCTTCTGTAATGATCCTTTGAGTAAATTTTACCATTTTTATCAAGAAATGTGCAAAAGTTTTATTATTTCAGTAATATGACATTAATTAGTATCAAACACATTAAATGGTAGTAAACTGGCATTTGGCATATTTAAAGAACTACCACTGGAACAGCTGGCATACTGAATTCATAGAATTATTAACCTATCACAGTAAAACTGCTGCCATGTTGTGTGCTGTCAGGTAATGTTATCTAGCTAGGTTTCTCCCTTCTGTGTCTTCCATATTTTCTCCTTGTTCCAGTTGCCTTTTTTATTTGTTCTCTCTTTCATTCACTTTTTATCTTCTCTGTTTCTCTTGGTCAATAACTTTGATAATCATTATTGTTTATGCTAGTGCCCATCATGTTATGTGTAACTATACCAGTTTCTTATCGTTTTGTCATATATTACTGTAAAGCATATGAAAAACTAAATTTGAATTGAATTGAATTGTATTAATTTAAGCCAATGTCTGACTTGCATACTTCCCATGCTGGTGTTTCTACATGACAATACATGACAATACAGTAGGCTACTACAATGGTACCTGTCAATAAACACCACCTTAACTGTTTATTACCACCAGTCCAATCTACTCTGTTCCCATGCATGCTTACATTGTAAATCACTATGAACAAGTTCCTAAACACAATATCATTGAAACACAGAAATTAATTTTGTGTCCCACAAATTTAAATGTAATACTACGTTTCATTGTTCGAACACTTCATGCAAATTGCATCAGTCCTGCTGAGATTGTGGTGGCACATGCCAGTTGTTAACTGATTAGAGTTTCAGGAATAGTACCTATACATGTCTTTACAGTCTATTGTGCAGGCCTGACTAAAGGGAGAGGGGTGGGGAGGGGGGTTGTAGGGAGGCGAGGGGGGAGTCAAAGGGAGGATTTAGGAGGTTCAGCCTCAGGTGTAAAGGTCAATCAGTTTGCATTGAAAACTATGGGATAAAGAATAAATGTTTTCTGCTTTCATTTTACACTAAAAGGGAAAATTGAAGTGAGCAAAAAGGGGCTTAGTGACGTAATTGTCCGGGGCTCTGACTACCTCTTGATGAACCTCCACAATATTTAAATATTAACCTCAAAGTTCCTGTCTTACCCCAAATTTTCAATTTGCTCCCTGGTTCATAGTCCCTAAGATAATAGTTTTTATGTCCATATCAACTTCATTTGCGATATCTGTCTACTCAAACTGATGACTTTAATACCGAATAGATTCTACCCTTGTGCTTCCATTTCTCTTGGCTGACAGCTAAAATACTTTCTCAAGTACGGCAACGGAAATTAAGTAATTATTCCAGTCGCAAACACCCTGCTCATACGATGCCTAACCTCCGAGCCAGTATTTAAATCACATTTGTGTTTACGTTAACGATAGAAATGAAAACCGTACGCAGTTGGTGCGATACACACTTCGAATAAATTTTCTTTAACCCGTCATTCGTGAATACCTGCTGTACAAATAAATATATATATACAGATAAATATATATGTTATGTATGTATATTATATTTAAGTGCAGTGTGCCCCCCGATAGCTTTGTGATGTGATACTGTACATGCACCTTGGCCAATCTATTTTCAAGTTTGCGGTTATTTCAATGAGCGCCAATCAGTTGTTGCCGCCTATCTAAAATGTAAATGAATTCTAGCCAAGTGTCTGATTGCTGGAGGTGTTATAGGAATCCACCTAACAAGAGTACAGACTATTCCATATTTCATCGTGCATATAAAAAAATATATAAAAGAATATAAACAGACACATCTCCTCTATGAATGTGAGTGATTAAAAAAAAAAAAATCCACTGTGACGATTGGGAGTTCATTTTCTTTTTCTTGTCAGGTTAATATATAGATGAGTTGGTAAGCTGACCAATAAATTACATCCAATAAGATTTAGTCCTTAGATTTATTTAACAGATGAAATATTGTTTGGATATATCTTGATATTGATATATATTGTATACCATCTCAAATCAAGTTTCAATGGAATTGGTAATATATTCGAATATGCTAGAATATCCTATTCTGGTCATCCATGCATGAAAACACTCCTCTAAATTCCTCTCCTGTGCACCTATCCTTCCACTTCTTTCCCTACTCCCTCACCCCCCCCCCATCCCTTTAATTGTATAGAGATAAAGGGAGTAATTTTGCAAACTTGTTTGCTTTATGTAGCTTGATTTGGAAAGTTTGAATTGTGATCAGATGTCCACAAACTCTTTAGGCCCATGATTGCTGAACCAGGATCTTCTGTGAGGACCATGCCATGACCCACCACACCCCCCCCCTCGCCCTCCCTCTCCCCCAAACCTCAGCATCAATGCTCAGCATGTATGTAAGGTACAGTAGCATAAACTATGGCCTTGGTTTTGATTTTCCCTTCAACAGAAACTGTTCGTAGAAATTTTCATCAGAGTCGGCTCCATTCTCCAAATTTTGCTTTCCACCAAAAATTCCTCGTAAAAATTAACAGAAAGTAACAACATAAATTATACTTGCATTAATTTGAAATTATCATGAATTGAAAATGCAAAGACTACTTCTATAGTGTCTTCAGTTAAATAATCCAACCTTTAGAGTGTTTCCATTTTAAAAAAAACTAAGCAACTGAAGAAACAATCTCCCATTAGTAGGTTGGCGTAATGAAATCCAATTAAACCTCCCAGAGTATCATTAATACAAGAATTATGCAATCCTGGCCTTCCATGTAGAGTTTACTGTACAAGGTACGAAGGATCAATTCTGGTCTGAGCTTTTGTTTGTAATAGCGTGATTGAAATCAGTCGTGGAATCAATGAATGGCCGGCATAAAAAATCAATACCGAGTACGGGGAAAATTCTATTTGATCTCATGGTGGGCTTCCCTCGTTTGGTTAATTTAAACGGGATGGTGAAACATTTAAGCACGTAATCCACTTTGGTTGGTGTGACAGTTTTTGCTGCGCGTGTGATAAATCACATGTATGCGTGTACGAACGAGGTTGTGCAGGGCGCAAAACTGCCGAGTTAACCATTTAACGGCTGCGAATGGAAGGACTCAGATCTATATGCTTCAAATTGAAACAAACGTACTGAAATTGATTGCCAAAAAATTTACAACCGCATAATTTTTTTTTTTTTTTTTTTTACTTGAATGATATCCTCCTAAAAGCTAGTCTTTTTATTCATATATGAATACAGAAATTTAGGGTATGAAATATGTGCAAAATGAAGGGGGAAAAAATATTCATAATTAAGTGCTGGAGTCAAGGTTTCATTTAGCTTCAAGACTCACAGTCAGATGCATACAAATCATTTTCAGTTGATAAAACAGAAACATAAATTATATAAAAGAAATTTCAAAAAAGGCAATTTTGGGGGGGAAACAAAATAACACAGCAGAAAAGTATATGCAAAAACTACGGTGCTTATTTGTGTCAAGGCGCCAACAAATTCAAATTTCCATGTTAAGACTTCTGGAATAAAAAAGAACCACACCCAGTCGTATTATTGAAACAATAGCTCTTACTACTAACGAGAAAAACTCCCATATCATTGTAAAGGGAAAAATCTTGCTTGCTTCATGTACATAAAAGGTAGTCGATACTTAAACTGACTAACATCTAAAGCATTTTTTTTCTTTTCTTGTTTGTTAATAATTTTATCAAACCCTTCCAAGTATTATTAAATATTAAAGTACCATTGATCAAACTATGACACCCCACCCTAGAGTTTTGAGCTAATTAAGGGAAGATTAACGAGCCACCTCGTTATAAAATTTGATTCAATTATGAACATTTAGTAGCCCATACACTTTTCATAGTGGTATTTTAAGTGCCATGCCATTAGCAGATTGGAATATTTACTAAAAAACATTTTAAACGGAATCGGCTTCCATACATTCTAATGAAACTTTCAACGAGTCACGCTAATCGACCAAATTGTTTCTGGGATAATAAAGTATCCCAAAGCCTTCTTAAAATTTATCAAAGTCAACTCCAAGAACTGCTTTAAGAGAGAGAGAGCTATCGGCTACGTTTGCAATTTAAACCGTTTCGATGACGCAGAGAAGAACCGACTAAAGAGAAACTTTATCTTCTAGAGTAAACTGACATGGTTTGTACAGTGTCAAAGCAGTGACAAATCGATCTAACACAGCCTAAAACAGCCTGCTTAAACTATCATTAAAACAAAACTTTAGTAGACACCGGGTGAAAATGAAATGCTAGGCATGTTTGCTCTCGTAGCTGTGTCTGCCACATCATGTCAGCTCAATTATACAAACAGATCGTGAACTATAAACGCAGCTTAGAAAATGACTTCCCTATTACTGGCTCAGAGGCAGGTTTTGTTTTGGGAAGGGGAGCGGGTTGAGATACTCTACTGAACTAATTGGTAATATCTGTTTTAATAGCTCAGAACATGACCCCCACTTCCCCCTTCCCCCCCCCCCATGTTGAGCAGATGGGGAAGAAAGGCATAGGCCAGAGAAGAGAGATGAACAAGAATGAGGAGGGCAAAGAATTGATGCCCGGTGAAGAAGATGCCTTGGTACAAAGTTCTATCAATTCAATTATACTTTGCAAATATGTGAACTCTTGCTAGATATTCCAGTTTCAACTGTATGGTGGAAAGAGGGAGAGGTGGAGGGGGGGGGGGGGGGGGGGGGGGGGGTGGAGGGGGGGGGGTGGTATGCAGTTTAGCTGGATGGCTTGCTGATTTAAAAAGAGGGAATCTTATAGAAGTTACTTGAATGAGAACATTAAATGTGTATTGATTGCAAAATACTCTAATCAAAGAGAAGCGTCTTTTGGGAGAACTTCTAATATCATTTTCAAACCAATTTTCTAAAGTGTTTATACAGTCAATGTATACCTGCTGTTGCAATTAAAGCAAAAACTAAACAATTTTAGTGGCTCTAAATTCTACCTTCAAAGAAAGTCGAATCACTTCAAAGGTAAATTGATTTTGATTAATAACTACAGCGCAACAGCTACAAAGTCAAATACTGTTGTAATTTTTACGTTTTGATTTCAAGAATCATAATTACAAGAAGGAGCATTTCCTCTCCAAGCTTGCATAAAAGCTTGTTTACAAGCACTGCACATACTGTACAGATAAATAAAATGTTGTAAAGTGTGACATACTGCATTCAATCAATAGTTCTCACTTGAGGACTGACTACCCACCATGCAGAATGTTGGCAGCAATTCATTGTTTTAATAACTCTTCCAGGTAAACATAGAGGTTGTTTGGATAATAGCTTCAACACCTTAGATGACAAAAGACAGAGCTGAAATCCTATATGAGTAACATTTATGTCTAAGGGCCCATATCCAGGAAACCGGAGACTTGGAGGGGCACCCAACATTTTTAGTAGGGGCACCAATAATTTAAGGAGAGGTACAATAATTTAAGAAGAGGCACCAACAATTTAATATTCATGTCCTTTTTAAACTTGAAGTTTTTTTCATATCTTTACAATTCATTTAAATTGTATTTGTCTTCTTCTATTTGGGGGGGGGGAGGAGAAGGGGGGAAGAAGGGAGGGAGAGTAACAAAAATTTTAAGAATAAGATTAATCACAGAATTTTATTACCTGATTCAACTTTAGCAAATTCTAAACAGGAAGGGGTACAAATCGAATGACTCATAACTTGAACCTTCAGTCAAAGCTAGCTACCACTCTCAGCACGCTGGAAAGACCTTCCGTTAAAAAGTAATCATCGTGCGGCACTGTATATTTGTGATTCATCTAGTTTTCTTGCGCATTTAATTTAAATGTGATTTAAAAGAAATAGCATCTATATTACACTCGAGATATTACTATGCCCTTCAGTAAATGAACATTGCAAATAAATATATAATCTGTTTTGGAGGTATATATATGTTTGCAAGGATAGGCTTTGGGCAGTATATTGAATCCAGCAAATACTAAGTATATATATTCAAGTACAGTAACCCAGTAATTGCTGCATCATGAAATAAAATTTGTCTTTTGATCTTTCGACATAGTGAATTCGGGGAAAATTGAGCGGGGAAATTGACAGTGACATCTATGTAAAATCTTCTAAAAATAGGCACCAGAAGTACCTGTAGTTTTAAGTGCTTTCTTGTCAGGTTTATATTAAAACTGGTGCAGTGAAAGAAAGAAATGGGAAAAATTGAGTTTTAGTTCTTGGGCTATTTTAAATGATGATGATGCACTTTAAACATACTGGTTTTCTACTTCCATTCTTTTGATGTATCCTAAGGCAGGGAAAATTACCTGCTCTACATTTTTCCACATCCCCAAACACTATTTAAAAACCTGTACTCTATGTTTACTAATGTGAAAGACATACTCAGGAAGAACAAGTGCAATGCTCTGATCCATATGTATGTCATTAACTCATAAAACTTAAAACAGAAGATTTGGCCGAGCGCAGAAAACATTATCTCAATTAAACTGAGATTTGCCCACAAGCTTCAGTTGATGCAGACTTCAAGAAGGCATACAAACTCTTAAAACATTGAGTAAAATAAACATATATGTTTCATGGCACATTAAACATTATTTATAACATGACAACAGTTGAATTAATCAAAATTATGTAACAATTGTTTTAACAGAATAATAATAATGAAACTTGCCTGCCATCTCACTTTTGTCTTTAATACCAAAACACATTGATCTATGCAAAGAAGATTTTTAATCTACAAATCCTTTCCAACAATTTAACTGACCTTCACAATATTTATAGACCTGCATACAAATTAGCAAGTGATCAATATGATAACCCTTACTGAATCTATGGATTTTTCAAACTTGTGAGATGAAAAAAAAAAACTTTTTCAAAACATGATGAAATTATCAATATTCAAAATGAGGCATGTAAACCATTGAAGACATATTTCCAAATCATTATTGTGATTATACATATAGACATACATAATCTCTAATATTAGGATTCAAAGGTACCTGGCCTAGGCCTGCCACCTACAAACACACTTATACTAATTTAACAGATTACAACTTGTAAACTTGTATTAACTCTGTATATGCATAAAACTCTACCATTTTATACAGTCTTGGTGTTCTGTACATCTTAATCATAGCTCTACTATCTCAGACAGAACACATTCACAGAAAAACTCACTTATTCAATATTTAACTTTCAAGGTGATTATCAATTTCCCTATGAGTGCACTAGAAATTCTGGGAAAACTCGACATGCACATTTCTCAAACGAATAAATTGTGTTCAAGTTTGTCTTAAATCAGCAGCTCGCATAGCAAGAAAATTCAGAGGTACAACCACCAACCACTTTTTGGGGAAGGGGGGAGAACAAGATATTATGTTATGTTTGGGGCGGGGGTCTAAGGGGAGAGGTGTCAGGAGATAAATTTTCTCTTCTATTTCAGAAATTTTGGTAAATTTGGTAAATACAAAACAGTGAGCACTTTTAGTTCAACTTTTGTAACAAGGTTGAAAATTTTTCAACTATTTCATATTCTACTGCACATGTATGTTACATTATTTATGCACTGTAATACAGTAAGGAATTTGTTTGTATTTCTGTGGTATGAAGGCCGCAGCACGGTTGAAACCCTGACAAAAATGATTTTGGTTTTAATTATAGTTGGTTATAGTAATGGAACTATCGATTCCAAATGTTTCGAAAGATTTATCAAATATCTGCTTTTAAAACGATTGACCACTGGTTACATCAATGTAAACTGTACAAATTTAGAATATTAGTTCGGAATTTTAAAGATTCAAGACTGATTTGCCACCCTTTCTATTATTTTATTACCTCGATGCAATCAGCCGTGATATAATATATTGGCGAAATTAGTTTCAAATACAACTTTTACCTAAAAACTAAAACATGATCAGTAGACTATCAAGTTTAGCTAACATTATTCATACCAATTTTGAAGACCAGTTTTGACAGAAATGACAGTGGATTAATAATGCATACTTCTGGATAAGAAATTGGCCTCAATTTTAATCTATTTCCAAGTTTTAAACTCAAGACTAGTTCTTTACTATTCAGAAATAATGTTATACCACAAAGTTAACAAAATATGTTGGCCAGTAAGACGTACACCCCAAAAAGTTGCTGCTACATGAAAGTTATCCAATATTACACGTGTATGAAGTTTATGTTTTGTACATTTTTCTGTACACTACAACTATATGAAAGAGCACACTACCATCCAGTTGTCAATGTTGTGACATATTCAAGGTTGTACTTACTACTATAGTTAGGCAAGCATGACTACCAGCACATTCTTTGTGCTTAATATATCATATTAACAAATAAGCAGGCATAATATCTCATCTGTTCTTTCGACAACATAAAGTAGGCCGAGTTCATATGGCACGAACAGGGAACCACCAGGCTGTGTGCCAAAATAAAAGTACTGTGACCGATAAAAAATTTCATCAGATATCCGGGGGGGGGGGGGGGGTGACCTGTTGTATTTCTTGAATTTTCTCTTTGCACACAAAATATTTAAAGAGTAACACGTTCGCTATATATACAGTTTGGCATACCTATTTAGTAGGCCTAGGTTAGGCATAAACCTAGGCTATAGTTGAAACTTTGGGTAGACCTAGCCTAAGCTGGGCCCAGTCCAAAGTAGTCCTTTCAAATAACTGTATTTAAACTGAAAACTCTGTCCCACGTCATAAAACTGTACCCAAACTCTAAAAAATATAACGTACCTCAGGGTGCATTTCGGAGATACGTACCCTAAGTTAGGTTTCAACATGAAGGTACAGTAGGCCTAGTTCATATAGGCATATCGTTAACCATTACGATACCCCTATTGTTTCTGACAATAGAACACACGACAACACTATTCATAACCAACTAAGTCAACAAAAGCCATCTCACCTGTGAATGCGAACAATTTTCATCTTGTGTAGTGTGCAGCTGGTCCTGGCTAGCCCCGGATCGTGGGCTGGTTGAACTTGCTACCGCAGAAATCATTGCTTGTCTTTTCAGAATATAGTTTTACTCACACACTCTTCCCTCTCTGTCCACTAACAGTTCTACTAGTATAAGCTTCTCTTACAAGAGACAGATTATCTGTTTTTACCGCATTCAAATCGTGTGCGGATTTTTAAGCTCATTCACTATTCAATTGCGTGTGAATAATCAACAGGACTATGTACGTTACAAAATTTCCGCTAGGTCTGTACGGGCCACAATCATAAATGTAATCAGCGCGGGCGCTCACGTTTTCTTTTTTACGGAGAGCCAAACGTTCCATAAATGTCGAAAAAGAAAGTGAAGTGTCCAATTCGATATCA
>KN886150.1:21997-62209 GCA_000934455.1 Apostichopus parvimensis
TTTAGAAATGTTTCACCCACACAATGGGATGCTTGATGAACCCTCAGCAGGCCTTATGAGGCTGATTGAGACCGGTAAGCTTGTAAAAAAATTGCCTTGGCCTGAGGAGCAAAAGCCTATCGATGACACAACTGGACATGTTCACCCCGTGACTGGTTCCAACGAACACTATTGCCTTTTTGACAGACTGCATGAAAGAAATACTCGGGGTGAATTTGCAATTTTAAGCAGAGTACAGTTTGTTCCATAGTTTATTCGGTAAAGTTATAACACCCAAGCATAAGAACAGTTGCACAGTGAAATGAATAAAAACAATTATTTCTTGAATCAGATGTCAACAGTAAAGTAGACCTATATCTTCTTTTCCAGATGTATATTGGACCTGCGAACAGAGACAAATTCGGAATCAGCTTCAGCTACACAAGATATGGCAAAGCCAGTGACATTCGACCATTGGGTAAAGTATAGAAACAAATTTCGCAAATCCATCAAAACCGAGAGGGAACGATCATACTTCTAAGAACCAAGAGGGTGATAAAAGTCGGGAAACTAATCCACCGAAGTCAGAAGCACCAAAAACACCATAACACAGGTAGAGACGACACAAGGAAGAGAGGAGAGCCTACTTCGCCAAGCCGCAGAAAGTAATAAAAACAAAGTGGAGTAAGCCTGTCATGTGGTCAGTGGCGTAGGAAGGTACTTTTGAGTGGGGGGGGGGGCTGAAGACTAATGGCCGGCCTGGGGGAGGGGTCTAAGTTTTTATTTTTTGCATTTCCAGGTGGCCTCAGATGCAATTTGGTGCAATATATAGCACACTTCAACACCCACTCCATTTTGTAAATAATTTTGCATTTTCACCTGGACTTAGATGCAATTTGGTGTTCCACATGAGATTTTTTCTCATTTGGAAATGAAAAAGGGGTTTTCTGACTTTCGAAGCGGGGGGCGGAATGATACTTCCGCCCCCCATATTTTTCAATGGGGATGGCGCCCCCAGCACCCCCGGTTCCTACGCCCTTGCATGTGGTTATCACACTTACAACTAACTGAAGATGAAAGAACGATACTTCTCGAAAAGAAATGGTTAAATGATATCATAATGAATGCAGGACAAAACATATTGAAGAATTCATCAGGTGTTGGGGGGTTGCGAAAATAATTTGCTTATTCAATCTACTGGTTTCGTTCCTGAATCTGGTGAATTTGTGCAGGTGGTTAACATGACTAATTCTTATGGGTTGTGCTATATAAGTAGTATCGGTATGACAGGGCCAAACGTAAGGTTGTTTGATAGTTATGTATCTGGCAGAAAGTCATACCCACTCGACATAGTTAAAGCCGCAGCATGCCTCTTGCAAACCAAGGAATCAGAATTATTTATCCACGTAATGAATGATACTCAGCAGACTGACGGTTCTTCATGTGGTGTGTTTGCACTTGCTTTTGCATCTACTCTTTGCGCCGGTGAAGACCCAACAACGATGCACTATGACGAGGGTATATACCATGTGGCAAGAGTTAATTAATAACCTGATTGATTTGCAAATGTTACCTTTCGATATTCGAGCTTTCAACAGATCCGTGAATAGACGGCGCATATATCTTGACAGAAGGAATATTTTGCACGTGCAGGAGACCAGATGACGGCAATACAACTAATTGGCACTGTGTGCAGTTTGTAATGAATGGTTCCACGAGGCCTGCGTACGACGGATACCAAAACGGGAGTTTTATTGCTCTTTCTGTCGCGGAGAAGGTTTAGTAAGCGAAAGGTAAAGGCAAGTAAAGAAAGAATGGGTAACATTCGATCTTTCCATGCTGGGGAAGTTAGCTTGTGGGGGCCCGGTTCCAGAATAGTTTGGGGGCCCTTTCACGATTAGGCCCACTATGTTAGCGGAGCGCCACCATAGGTTGGCGCGTAGCGTGCACGAACATTTTGGCAGAAAATGCTTCCCAGATCGCTAGAAATGGCACTTCCCAGGCCTTGCAAGTTGCATCTTAACATTTCAACTTTGAAATCTCATGTTCTGGAATTGACTATTGTCACATTTAATATGTACTTTTTTTTACACTGTTTTTTTTCTTCTAATACCCCTCCATGAATCAATATTCCGTTTACCGTATGAGAAATATATTCCCGCCAACTTTCCCCTTCCCAAGTGTCTAATGGGGGAAATTCATTTACTTCTGTTTCAGAGTGAACGTTGAACCCATCATGGCATGTCTTTAGCAAACTGACTGATGATGTCATCGACGTGGATAGTTTTGAGAACGTCGGGTTTCATAGCAAGGATGCTGAGTTTGACGAGCCTAGATTGGCCCATCACAGAACGGAGGGGTCTCTTTATCAGCTTGAGTCGAGAAAACGATCGCTCACCGCTACAATTCGATACCATGAGTGCCAAACAAATCCTGAGTAGGATTTCGACGTGTTACGCAAATACCGTGCATCCTTATAGGCCCCATGTATTTATGGAAAGACAACTTTTGTTCAGTGTGGAGTTTCGAACAAAGGTCCGTATTTTACATGTTGACCATTGACGGACGGACGGAAAGGCATCTTAATTATGCCTGCATTTTTGGACACCCATATGTGGAGGCCCTTAATGTGGGGGCCCGGGGCCTGGGCCCCGGCGGGCCCGCCGTAAATCCGGCACTGATTCCAAGACTTAGTAACATTCAAGAACCGTTACGGCGTACACAAGTGGCATATATGCTGTGGCTGTACAACTTTATAACTTTGTTGATCGCATTGCTTTCAACAATACTTTCACCGATGCAAATGAAAACTTAGCTGATTTAGAAAAGCAACCTGAGAATTTAGCATATGAATATCCGGGGATTAACTCTAGTCCATACAGACAGTGCAGATGGTTTTGATCTCAAATATATCCACGGCTAAGCTTGTCATATAAATCACCAATATATCGTTGTATGAAACACTCATATACACGAGATGACGCATGCAAAAGTAGGTTTAGATGGTAGAAATCCGATTTCGGAAGGGCCACGGCTTATACTACAAGAAAGTAGGAAGGAAAATGATTAAGCTTCTTAATGATAATTCTCAATCGGTACCAATCGAGGACGTAATTAATGTAAAGTTCATTAATTGTCAACATTCTCAATGCGATACTAAAGGTCACTTTTCCTAAAATGGGACTTGGACAAGATTTAAGTTTTTAATGCCATAGTTTTTATGTTTGTTTTAAATTGCTTCACCGGTAGGCGACAATGAATCGGGTGGCTCTGATGATACCCTCCAAAAGTTGGATAATACATATATCAAGTCATGGTGATGCCAAATGCTTCATGAAATGATATATGGGGGACCTACAGCTAGGCAATGTTTCAGTCAACTGTATAGTACGTATAAAGTTAAAAATAAAAAATAAAAAAACTCATTATCAGATCATTTGCGTGTATTTAAGAAATTTTGTGATTCAACTTTATCATTTCGAGTATTACTCAGTGGTTTTGCGTTGTTTATTGGTCATGAGGAGGGGGCGGCAAGAATTTGTTTTACCTCTCAGTGAAGTTGACTTCCTGCACGAACCCCTTGCCCCTATGAAACAAGGGAATTAGCCCAATGAAGGGGTTTTGATAAATTTCGTATACATCCTCTAAACGTTGTATGAATTTGGGAGCGACCGGATGTCGCGTTTTCCCGTGGGGGGGGGGGACTTTGTCAACCTCTCAGTGATCACGGACTTACTATTTTTTTAGATTAGTTCTACCTGCAGATCAATGAGAGATTTTGGACTTTGTCGAAATTTGTGTACTACTGCTTGAGATTTAGCCTCTGTTAGCGATATAGCCCTACTGGAAGTCTCGAGTGCAGTCGTAAATGACAATTTTTCTGTAAACGCTTCGAGTTTGAAAATTATTTGCTTGTCTCCTTTTCCCAGTATTCTGGTTGTAAGTTATAGTTAAAAATTGTTAGTCAACTTGTTCCGATTATTTTTGGGCTTACCTGCAGGAGCTGGATCGGGGCTGTTCCCCCTCCCCCCCCCCCCCCCCCACCCGACACACGGGCAGAAAAATACGGTTTGGAGATACGCATATACAGACATATATGTACGTGCTTTTATTGCTCTCCATGTCTTACGCTCGGCCCTAGACAAGTACGTACACAACATGAACAACACCTTCCGATCGAACTTTACGTGTTACAATTAGTGACACCAATGTGAAAGGCTGGGATGAAAAATAGTTAATTTCAACCAAAGAATGTCAACACAACAAGTGTCTATTTTACGCCGATGAGCAAGTGATACATTGTCTGATTCAGGTTTGTACAATTTTCTGTTGTAACTTAACCACGATGCGGAGTCGCATAATTTGCTAGTTCCAAGTTCCAGCCGATTTAGGCTCTCACGAAATTGCGGCTAGGCCTAACTTACTGTAGGTTGCAGTAGGTAAGTATTAACACTAACGGGCCTAGACTACGTCGGTAGACTCAGTGCAAACATTGCACTTTGGCCAACGTTAGGCCTACCGGTAGGCGGTAGACTAGGCCTTCAGAATTAAGGTAGCGTAGGCTACATGCAGGTATTCCAAACCCTGTGCTAAAGAATTCCTTAACAGGTACAGCCAGTGACTAAATGTAGTGGGATTGGGAAGGTATATTACTGCTTATTGTGTATACATTACATAGAGTAAAATTTACTAACTTTAGTTAGGCCCAGGGGCCTAACTAAATTTACAATACAGTTTGTAGTCAATGGATAAACAAAGTCATCATAAATAAAATATTTACACTAGGCCTACCTTATTTTAAGCCTTAGGTGACCATATTTTATTTTTTGCAGGAAATCCGGGGGCATAATTGATGTTGATGTTAAGGGTTAGTTACCTGTAAACTCTACGTTTAAGAGAGAGGTAGCATTGTGAGGCCATCTCAAGTTTTAGTAGTCCTATGATAAACTATCATTCTTCCCCTAAGAATCCCTGTCCATGTTAGGAAAATATGTCCTACTCAAAAGCATTAATAAACTTATATGCTTCTCCACAGTTACTCTGAATGAAGCAACAAAATTTCTTGTTATGGTCATGTCTAGGTCTCAAAAGCGGTTTTAAGTAAGGTTAAAGTAATATAAGGATTTCCTCCACTGAGACCCCAACTCCAGGGTATGTTATAGTTCTTCCAGACATGAAGGTTACTGGAAGTCTGATTATTTATTACCTAAGATGTTTTTACATTGTATGAAACTGTTGAATGATTTGGGTGCCTTTACGTTTATTATAAACATGCAGTCACAGCCTATGTTCAAGCTGTTTTCATAAATGGCCTAACAAAGTAAAATTGAAACTTTTCAGTGCTTTTCTATAATTTGGGAGATTTTCTGAGGACATAACATAATATAAAGGGCATTTTCCAGGGACTCTGTTAATCCTATGATTGCAAATTATGAAATCTGGGGATTGTACAAGGAAATTGACTCTCCAGGGGATATCTGCATGGTTACCTTGCTGTATCATATTGGAATTGAGGGGAAATGTTATCCAAGCTTTTTAGCAGTTTTGCAGTTTCAGTAATTATTCTTATGATATGTTGGTTCAACTTACCCTGACTTTACATCTTTTGTGGTTTTGTCTTTATCGGGAAGCATGATCTCATATGCTATATAGAGCGTTGTCCCGGCCATGTCTCTCAGTGTACATTTTGTATAGGGTGGCCACTGAAATGACATCAAAATGGAGGACATGGCAAGAAGAATTGGTGCTGCTTGTCATGAACCAATGTGTCAAAGCTTGAAGGAGAAACCCTGCGTATTAATTACGATTTGCAAAGCATTAATCTATATATATGTACAGCACATGCCTATTCCGATGGAAGTACACTGCACAGTGTACGACTGTAGAGTATTACAGAAACCTGTAAATCCTGTAGAAACGTTAGACAAACATGCATCAAGCAAACGGTCCTTGTAGGTTGAGTGTAGTTTGAGAAAACCAAATTTCATTTGTTTGCAACCAAAATATGTTGTGGAGGTCGTCCAGTGGATATTAACATTAAATTTAAATAACATTGTAACCAAAAAGGGCCTACCCACAAATAGGTAAAATGTTAATTTGCTATCACCCCTAAAGCTGGTGTTCTATTCACCAGCCTACACATACAGTATCTCATGCAGTCTGCATCCTACAGTGACATACAGGCACTGGTCATTTTAATTTAGCTACATTTCGTCGAACAATCAGATTTGCTGTTCGGACAAGCCATAAGGCCTCGTGGTCCAATGGACCACACACACAAATATTTGAAAAATGTGTACAAAATGCTTCCTATGAGTACCAAATATGTCCTAGTGAGTATAAATTGTGTCTTCCGTTATTTTTTCATCAGGTACCTTAGAAATGTAGATAACATTTTTTCCTTAGTTTCTCTTCAAAAGTACTGTATAATAAGCATGTAAGAGTATTTTCTTGTATTAATCACTGTGGTAACATCAATTGTTTTTGACAGGTTTTCGATCAATCTACATAGATGGATAGACAAGGCAAGATTGGGTCGACATTGGAAGAAAAGTCAGCCGCTCGAAAAGTCTGGTTGAAGTTATACAACAAGCACATGCCAGGCTTCACTGACGTATTTGATGAAGACACTTTCTATTGGACTGCACTCGCGATTGTGATATCAACTGTTTTAGTGGCATATTTCTTTTCTCGCCGGATAACTTTGAGACCAGTCGACTGGTGATTAATCATAAAGATGACGTTAACGAGTATGAAGTACACTAGAAGAGTTTGTAAACTTAGGTAGGTGTTGATCTGTCATGTTTCAAAAGGATTTATGAAATTATAGTACCTATATAAGTAAAGTATGATGGTTTTAGATATATCAATATTGTAAATTACCAGAAAAATACAAAGCAGCAGTTGTCACACGGAAGCATATATATATGTACGTATATTTGCGGGTTAAAAACGATGCCATCTCCCACCAAACATTTTATTGTTGTGGTGTATGAGTGTATTACTGATTCCCCTCGCCTTGGATCACACCTTGTCTGAAACACAAAAAACACCCATTTTAATATTATCACAGTTGTCTGTATGCTGTAAACTCTTAAAATGCTTCCAAAAGAGCTTCATGAGATTTGAAAGTTCCTCAGACTGATAATAAGGTATCTCGCCCTCCACTTTTTAAATTGCAAACTTTTCTTTTTCACTGAGCAGGATTATATATGATTAAAATATGCAATATGTCTAGGAGAAATGTCAGTTTCCTTGTTTTTTTTATTTTTTTTATTTTACTTTAACCTCGAACTGGTGAGAACTTAAGTGAAAATCCTTAACAAACTGTCCAACAGAATGGAGATTGGAAAACAACTCTTTAGATAAACGCGTCATTTGTACCTCAAAAGCAGTTTATTTGACAATTATAATATAGTGGTTGCCCAGCAAGGGTTACTTTTTGCAGTATCACTATTGAAGTTAATCAAACTTGTGCTACACAAAAGCAGTATTTGTTTAGCAGCTTGTGTTCACAGAACATTAGTATTTGGAACTGTTTTCAGTATTTCACAGTGGGGTGATATCTTGCTTTGTTAGGTCGAATCCAGTCATTACCAGTATTTTTCCCTGACTTAAGTCCCTGCATGTATCTATGGGGTATAACTGGACGAACTTGTAGAAGTCGCTTGACTATTGTTTCGGAAGTTTCTAAGCAAAAGCTTGTTTGTTTAGGGTAATAATGTACAATAACTTACCAAGGCTTACATGATTTTGTACTGAATGAATGCATTCTTGGTAAACATTGTTATAGTTCAAACAAATGAATCTGAAATCCCTTCAAAACTAGACCTTGTACAAGTCACTTGACTTTTGAACTAAAAGAAATCGAAAACACGAACGGGCAAAAGATAAAGGACATGTTACACTTAAAGCTATGCTGTATTGGCCCTAAATATGCGAGATATTCAAATATGGTCACCTTTGGTCAAATTCTTAAACTGTTTTTATTACAACCGTTGAGGAAATTTTCCTCACAGGGACATACAGTGATCTTGTGTGTTTCTTACAAAAAATGTCTGAGAACAATTTGGAGAGTAAAGACTTCAAGTAAAGTACTTTTTGAAAACTTCTAGCAATTATAGCGTGCTATAATTTGGAGTCTATACTGACTACCTTTAAGGTAAAACAAAAGTTCAGCAGAAAAAATGTTAACTAAAATACTTTGATTTGTTATTTCTTTAAGTTTTATTTAGAGAGATACAAAATATGCTGCTGAAAATCTCTAACATTTAAGGTTTTAATGTCTGTTGGGGTTTGTGTTCTCCCTTTTTTCTGAAAGCTACATAAGTTTTCAAATGGAAACTTGTTTCTTTGTACGGCAATAATGTACAATTAACTTACCACTTAGGCTACTGTACATAAATTTCTATTGATTGAATGCATGCCTTGCAACCATGGTAACAGTTCAAGTAAACCAATATCAGTGAAATCCCCTTAAATCTAGACCTTAATCTAATTTCGGTTTACAAGTTTCCAGAAAGGAGCTATACATTTAGAACAATAGAGCAGCCGTTCACTGGTGGAGGTTAATCTTTCTTAATTGTAATTGAATCAAACCTAAAAGGTCGTCATACATACAGCTGATACAGTTAGGCATACATGGTTACTGGTGTGTGTCGCCAGGACCTACAGTCAATACACCTACTACCTAGGAGATTACTTGTGTTAGGTAATCTTTATTGATTTAAGACCTCTTTGCAAGATTCCATGCTGCAGTGTGTGTCTTTGACATAGTATGGTTGGGTAGGAGGGTAAAGTCGCCAAACGTACAGTACAGTAGGCAAACACAACATTTTCCCAGAGAGTTGGCTATGTAAGACAGGGAACGTTGTAGGAAAACAAGCTGTTGTTACTTGGAGTAGTACTGAGCCTACAAATCATACATTTTTTTGGTCATCTTTTGCTTTTTTAGACATTTTGGTAGAGTTTCTCATGGCCTGATGGGGAAATCTGGAAGTAAACTTAACCAGAAGCAATTAGAGGAACTGTGTGATAAAACCCATTGTGAGTATCTGTATACAGTAATACTATGAAAGATTTATTGATGTACTTGTTGTTCTAGTAGCCAAGATTAGGGAACATTAATGATAAAATCATTAGAGCTGCCATATAATATGTTAATGTTTCAACAATGGCATCAAAACAGTTCATAATTTTGGCACATTGACATCACATTATTTTGGAATTTTTTAATAAGCTTGCAAACGTTGCATTTTGACCAGATACTTTACTTAACATTAAATTATAAGCTATTTGGTTATAAAAATTGGAAACCATTTTGTCTATATGTTGCTGATTACATGTAAAGTACTTGCAACTCCATTGCCTCAAAATTCAAGAGAAAATTGATGTATATATTGAAAACAATACTGTATAGCAATGTTACTGTATAGCAATATCATGTTCTGAAGTATCAGTTAATGGATGTTGAAAGTAATGGACTACATGCTGTGAAGAAACATGGGCTGTTCTGTGTAAATTATAAAGAGTAGAATCACTAGAATGGTCAATGGTTGAAGTTTCGACCCAGATAGTCCTGGATTTGAGTAGAAGTTCAGGATATTTTAGATTTTACGGCAGATGTACAGTACCTACAAAACACTTGTGATACCAGGGAAACCTCTTTAAGGTCTAAACTCTCGGTTGTCCGAACGTCAAAGTTGGTTGTACCAAAATAACAAAGAATAATTCAATACTGTATGTACACTGTAGGAGAGATGTGTAGGTTTGGTAGAGAGAACACCAGGTTTGGGCCAGTAAAAGCCCCCTTTTGGGGGATCATAGACCTATATAATATATATTTGTGTTATGTCAGTATCTTCAAAGTGATGGAGGCTGATACCATATTAATAAGTTTACCTCTTTAGGGGGTATTAAGTTGCATTGCAATCTGAATTTGATTTAAACAACTAGTTGTCTGCCAGAGGACCGCCAAAGATAATTTTGGTTGTAAGATGCATAACTTGATACTGTAGTTTATGAAATTGCAGCATGCATACATGTACCTTTCTTATGGAGTTGCATGATTCTTTTGTGCCTACGTTTCTGGAGAATGCATCCTAATCATTTTGTCTGCTGTTCATTGCAACAGTAGGTCAATATTCAATTGGTTACCATGGTAGCCTGCCAAACTAAATTTCAGGTAAATTGTCAATTACAAGAAATGACGATATTCTTGGATTACTGACACAAAGTGGCAACTTTAATGCTAGTTTGAATTTTCCCTCGTATGGCAAGTAACCCACTGCCTCAATGAGCTCTCTTGGTTTTAAATATGCAAACAAATTGTTCTCTGAATAACGTGTGTTTTGCATTACCAGTATAATTTTGTTGTAACTTTCAATATATACTCTTTCCAAACAGTTTCAGAAAAAGAAATAGTGCAATGGTAAGTGTTTTGTCCTTTATAATTTAAGTATTAACAGTATTTAACAAAGTCTGAGGCTTTAAATATGTATACACTGTATGTATATATATTGCTGCATGTATAATAATACAGGTATAATTGGTACAATTCCAAGCGTTTATCGTCTGGCTGGTTGTCTATATATATTACTTCTTTAATACTGTGCTAGACATCTCTTTGTCTCAATGTTTATGTTTGCTTTGTTAAGCCTAAGTTTCTCTTCTTTCTAGCAGAAAGTGAAAAGATACAAAAAATAAGGGGAAAAAAAGACAATTTTGCAAGATAGAAAATAATTGCAGATATTAATTGGCAAACATGAATGATGTGTAACCTTGATGATCAGACAAAGATTTTAGCCTGCTCACTGCTCAGCTAGACCAGACCTATTTATACTACCACATATATTTCTCTGTTTTTACAGGCATAAAAGTTTTGTGAGGGATTGCCCACATGGAGCATTATCCAAAGAGGTAAGTGTCAGTAGTGATGATGGGCATGCTATGTGCACTTTTTATGTATTCTAGCCTCCACCCCCTCCATGCCTACTTTCAGAATCAATCCATTCATGTGGTGAACGCCAAAGACAACAACTTGATTCGATGTTTGACAAAAGCTTTCAACAAAGATTTAATTTCAGTTAAAACATTTTTTTTCCATTCTATTTTATTACACTCTATCCATGGAACACTAATATGTCAGAGTAGCAAGCTGGCAGTATGTAAGATCATAAAAACAAAAAATACTAAGAACTAGTTATAAGAAAATTAGTCGGAGCATCAAATCTGTCACAGGCCAGATCTATGGGGTGAAACGGACTGACATTAAACGTATATATTAAGGCATGGAACAGAAGAACTCTTGTAGAAGGTAGTGCATATTTTGAAAATGGTTATCTTGAAAACCAGAATGGCTTTAAAATTGACGACCTGCACTCAAGTTTTTATTTTTTTAATACTTCATTTAATACTTCTATGCGATTGTGACAACTGAAAATTCTACCCAGCGTCATCCTTGAAATATCTAATATTGGTAGACAGAGGAAATCAAAGTTTATCAGTTTATACGATACAACCCTTTGTCTAAACCATATTTCATTTACATTTTTGCTGTAATATTGTACTTATGTTGTCAATTTCTCTCAGGAATTCATCCAGATTTATCAACAGTTCTTTCCATTTGGCGATGCCACCAAATTTGCCTCCTTTGTGTTCAAAGTCTTTGATGAGAATCAGGTGAGGACGTTTATAAATTCTCTTTTTCGATATATTTACAGTTTTCCTTAATTTTTGTGTACAATTATTTAACATGAGTACAGAAAAGTAGGAGCATGAATCTTGGAGTTCTCTAAAACCTAAGAAGGGACACGCCAGTAGAAAGAAAGGGAAGGAAAAGAAAGTTGCACACACATTCACACATGTAGACAACCCATCGTACCATACGTGATTGTTTTCTTCTTGGAATTTAAAGTTACATATACAGTTTGAGTTAGAAGCTAAGGAGAGTATGATGATAAATTCAGTGGCATGGGTTTTTTGAGGTGTGATTACTGATAAGCCTATTGAAAAATCAAAGTTGTAAAGTTGTGGAACATTTCTACCACAAAGTTTCTCAACACCTACAGTACATACCATAGTTGAATTTTTAATGTAAAGAGTGGACTCTTGTGAGTTGTAAGTTTTCAGGGAATGATGTAAAACAGGGGTGGGCAACCTCTTTGAATGAATGGGCCAGATATAAGGAGTGAAAAATTTGACTGGGCCGCACTTAACCAACGACCTGCTGTTGATTTCAAACCTTTCATTCCTAGGACTTTCAAGTAATAGGTGTGTGTACTTAATCTGTATTCACAAAAACATGTCAATACAGTACAGTTGATAATTAATGGGGATAATAGGCCTACCTGACAGCATCATTAGTGCCGATAAATTCTAAGCAGCTAGCTCGTTTTTTATTATGATGTAAAATAGATTGATTTTTTCTTTTTCTTGAGACATCTCACGGGCTGCAAAAAATCACTGGCGGGCCGCAGGTTGCCCACCCCAGATGTAAAAGGTACTGGTCTTGTGTTCTTCTATATCAAACGAGTTTTATAAAGCTTATCTTTTTTCTTCTCTTTCCATGGCAGGATGGAGCTATCGAATTTGATGAATATGTCAAAGCACTCTCTGTGACTTCCCGTGGCAACCTAGAGGAAAAACTCGACTGTAAGTGTTTGTGGCATTAAATCCTTTCTGAGGCAAGGCTAGGAGAGTTTAATTAAACATTACTTTTGTTGTGTATCTCTCTATCTGTTTAGTATTTCCTATAGAATTATGCCAAATGTTTTTTTTTTCCTTTGCAGTCAGGAGTGTTAGAGTGTACAGTGTTTACATTGCCTTATGAATAATTCATTATTCCAGGGCCTGAACTTTTGTTAGTAAAAAGTTTGGGATGGTAAATTCAGTAGTTGCCTTTGTCTTGTTTCATTTCAAATAATTTCCCAACAAACAAAGATTCCAGAGGCAAACTTGATTCAGCGTAAATCCTTTAAATTGTGAGTTGCCAAAAATATGGTGCTGAAATTGAGTTTGAAATTTTTTGCTCATATAAATTATGTCACAAATTTCAAATTTGCACACTGAATATTCAGTATCTCATTACATATAGCTTAGATGCAAAAAGGTCTGTAGGGGCTATCATCATGTTTACTTCTGTTTGGGGTCTTCAGTATTGAGATAAAATATTTGATGTTTTTATGGTTTTGATCTTTAGGGGCATTCCGACTATATGACCTGGATAATGACGGCTTCATCACCAAATCGGAGATGCTTAACATTGTTGATGCTATCTACACCATGGTAGGGAACATGGTGCAGCTTCCAGAGGATGAAAAGACACCAGAGAAGAGGGTAGACAAAATATTCAGGCTCATGGATAAGGTGAGAGTTACGTTGGTCATTGAGGCTAGCAGGGAAAAGTTGTATTGATAGGTTGTGTGTAGTTTAGTTGTATAATAATACACCCTTCTTTGTTGCGATCATGTAACTGGGTCAGAAGTGTTTATATTATTGTAATCAACATGGCTGACCGTTGCACCAATTGGTCTGTCTTTCACTGCTGGTGTACCCTCGAGTCTCAAGAAAAAATTTAAGGAGTCTGTACCCAACAATCAGTGTCCAACAAAATGGGCATCTGCAAACTCATTGAGAGCATTTAATTGAAAGGTTATTCAAATCTTGGAATAACAGTTTTTATTCTTGTTTTATGTAACATATATTATTTAGTTCTCATTAGGCTACTGCAATTCATGAAATCGTCTAATTGTAAAATTCTACTACTTGTAGGATAGATCTATATCTTGTAAGCAAAGTGAATCTATTTTGCCCATCTACTCTCCTTACAAAGCAGGAATTATAAATGATTTCCATCAAAATTTTGTATCCTTCTGTATTGGCATTTTCGTTGTAGTCATAATTATGAATGGTGAAAGACAAAGCTGTGCTATCTATTTACTTCACTCTGCCTTACCTGTCTCCTACTACACTAACACACCTTTCCTAGTCTACCAAGACGCCACTGGTATAATTTTAGCACTGTGCCCCCTGATGACCATTCCTATAGATCATCGCACACTATCTCTTCCCGGTGACCTTTCCAAATTTGAAGGAAAACGCAAGTTTTTTAATTCCGCTTTCGTATATGCCTTTTCTCACGTTTTCTTGCACGAATCCTGCTGCTTGCGGCAGATGAAGGCTAAGAACTAAGTTTTGAGTTCCTTATTTCCTATCTTAGGATCGTGACGACCGTATCACTCAGGAAGAATTCCACGAAGGTTCAAAGGCAGATCCATCTATTGTTCAAGCCCTCTCTCTCTATGATGGTCTGGTGTGATCAATTGGATTGTCAACACTTTCAAATACAACCACATTTTCCCAAAACTTGCCAGAATTTCTTAACAGAAGGATCCTCTACTTGAACAAGAAAGGACCAACTTTTCAAGTATGTGATATGAAGATTAATAAAGAAAGCAGCATTTTCTTGCTGTGAAATAAAGTGTAACTTGCATTTTGTGGAAACTTATTATGCACTAAGTTTGTTTAATTATTTTATATTTATGGCAGCAAAAATAAATTTTGCACAACTTTGATGCAATGTTCCACTCTCCATAAAGTTGAAAGTTGAATGTAATTGTAACATGGGTCAATGTTCTATTTAACTGTGCCCATGTAAGTTTATCACAATGTGCTTTAACCTTCAAGCGTAGTTCATCTCATTCTCAATACAGAATTATCTGTGTTTTTGATTCGTAGGATTGTCGTTAGCTATTCCGAAGATATTTCTCAGATTGAAATGCCCCCACTTTCCTTAGCAATTAGTTGTGACCCAAAAAGTGGGTCGACAAGTTTAATGGGTGGGTCATAAGCCCATAGAGGAAAACAGACACTAATATAATTTTCAGAGTTTTGTTGTCCTTCATCGTGAGTGATCTACTCATTCCAATTTCATTATTACCTTATAATCTTTTTCTATGAGAATCATGGATCTACTTTCATCATAGTTTCTTGGCTTTTAAGAGTAGTTGTCCTAATTCATTGACTGCACAGCAATTATCTTATCCTATCTTGCATTTGATTATTTTGACAAGAAAGTGTTGAGTAGTTGAGTTTACTGTATATAATCATATCTATGTGTGCTTCATAAAGGTTACTGAAACCCAACCATCGATTTAATCTTATATCATACAGATTTTGGTTATGAATGCCAGCCCCCAACCCACCTCCCAAAGATACGGCTAAGAAAAATCTTGCAACATTTGGAAGATAGTTCAAAACTAAACTGTCAGGTGGCAGCCACTTTGTCAATGACTTGATGTCATAGTGCCACTAGGAGGTGAACTCTCTTATACAGTAAATGTGAGGCACTTTGTTGCCTTAGCAACAATATTTGCAAATTCAACCAATACAAATGTAGTAATAAAAAAAACCATATCCTCAAGCAATAGTGGATTTTTTCTTAAATCTCATTTTCAGACTTGCTCAAGTCTCCAGTCTAGTCAGGCTTGTATCCAAGGGCCGTGGGGGTGTGTACACTAACCCCCCCCCCTCCCCTTATTCAAATCCACAAAAAACAATGATAGCTAAAAGCACAGCATTGCATACAGACCTAATAAAAAGACCTACCTTATAGCCTAAATATGCCCGAAATGCCCAGATCCCCCCTCCATGGGAGTTGGCTTCAACTACCCCATGGCCAACCCTTCCTCTAGAATATTATGCATCTGCCCCTGCCACATCCCAAACAGAGTCAAATTATCCTTGGTTCTTTGGTAAATGTTGCTCATCATCATACTACATAGATTAGCTAGTGTAATTGGGTTTGCTTCTACTTAATACAATTGTTTCATTTTGTATTATATTGTTTCATTTTGTAGTGTGGTACTGTACGGTATATCTAGTTTCTATAATCTATATTGTTATATTTTGCTCTCTGTGTGTTACACATATAGTTAATAGCCACCACTAACCTTTCATTATCTAAAGATATTCTCTTCTGAGGTATTCATGGTACTCTTGTGCAATTTGTTGCGATGTAAGTTATGAACAATTAAATTATTAGATATTTTAATTACAGTGTTGTTTGTTGTGTCTTGGATTCGTTCGTCAAATTGTCAAGCTGATTGAATTTACTCACTTGAAGAAGTATATGCAAATAGACCATTACTAAGAGTCACAGTTGGGGAGAGGGATTTAGCAGTGGCGGTTCTTACCTTTTACCTCGTTACCTTGCATTAGGTTGCACAATGCAACCACTCTCAAGTTTGCTCTCTCAATAAGCACAGTTTCAGACACATTCTATGTAGAGCTGGCAGAGAAGGGTAAAGTGGGGTGGGAAGGGTAATGGTACATGTGACTTTGATTTGATTTGAAACAAACCGCAAACGCACCTCAAAACTTTGCGACAAGATAGACGCTCTGTGTGTTCTGCACCATAAAATTCCAGTATTGGAAATGTGTTTTAGCACAACCTTAACTTTTAATTAATTAAATTTTTTTCTTTAAACTTTTCAACAAGGGGCCGCTTTTCAATTAACAAATGGTAATGTTGTCCTTACAAAAGATGGTAAAGGAGTTCTATACATCAACAAAAGGGGCCCCTTCAGGTTACTATCTCACTTTTCATAAACTCAATAATCTACAGAAGACTAATGTGATGCAATCATCGAAACTTGAAGCTGATTTTAGACAAAGAAAATTCATTTAGTTTGATTGAAGGACAAGTGTAACAAACAACCTGTATGTATGATATATTAGAGAGAAAGTTAAGGGTGTGTATGTGATGGACGGAAAGGGGAGGGGGGGGGGTGGCGCGGGGTCCTTTAAGATTATACTTGATAGCTATGAGCTTCTGTTTGGCTGTTTACTATTCCTACATTTAAGAGCCAAGCCTCTCTCTGAATACGGAGTTTTGACCAAAAGCCTGCACAACATTGGAAAAAGTGAATGCAATATATTTTATTTATAACTAATTATTCTTCCCATGCATGGTAGTTTAGCAATCGACATATTAAATTTGGAATAAAGTTCTGGATATTGGTAAGTTGTTGGCTAAAGCATAGGTCCATCTACTTTGACACCGAGGCTCGTCGGATGCGATTGCTCCTTCGCTGAGCCCGGAAGGCATTCTTGGCTGCTGGAGCTGAGACACTCTTCCTGCGGGCTGCTGGTTTAGCCTGAAAGAGAAAAAAAAAATTATGTCAGTACAGTTTGTGTTCAATGGTGAAATTTTATTTATAACTAATTATTCTTCCCATGCATGGTAGTTTAGCAATCGACATATTAAATTTTGTTGAATCAAGCATTCAACAAAAATATGCCATTTTATTACACTCAGTCACGGTGGTCGAAACAAAGTTGTGGTGAGGGGTTGTGGTATACAGCAGAGACCTACACACTACGAAAGGAGTCGGACTGCAGTTTATCTGCTGCAAGAGTCCATTTCCTTAAAAAAATTAAGATATTTATCTCAAGTTACACTTAGAACTTTTGATCGGATGGAAGTGAAATTACACGGTAGGATGTGTATGTAATATATACATTATTTCATGTATTTTACAGTAATTGTTTTCAGAATGATACTAAATACAACAAAAAGAACTTGACATTTTACTAGCACGACGAGGGAGTAATCGTTTATAAGCTTGCCTTGGACCACTAAAAGTAACCTCTGACCCCCTAATCCACTCACATTGTAACTGAAGTTACTTATATCAAGGGTTTCCACATAAATATAGACGGGGAGAAAAAGCAAATGGGCTGTTTTTTGTTATGTACGAATTAAATATTTAGTGGATCTTTGTCTGTTTTTCTATTTTAGTTTTCATAGTATGCTTACCTTCTTTGCACTCTTTGGACGGCGGTTTGCTGCTCTGCGTTTCGGTGCGGCGGCCTTCTTTACCGCTGGAACTGCACGCTTAGCAGCGCTTCGCCTCCTGTACATGAAGAGAAGTCGTAAGCTACATTCAGCATCGGTAACAAGCAAATGTAAGTCGTTCATGGTGGCTATAAACAATTTCAAGAATTAAACTTTTAAGAGACGCATTTTCTCCCTGCTTTGATTTTGTTTGTCTGTTCGTTGTTGCAGTTTTTTTTTTGCGAGATTAAGTGATGTTTATTCATGCATGCTGCTCAAAGAACAAGAAGTTTTGATACGGTACATCTTAATCACAAAACATTATCGTAGGATTAACGTCAAAACAATAAAAGCTAAAGTGATTAGCCTATAGGCATACTATGCGATGGTTTGTTGTGTCATTTTTCATGATGTCCTTACGAGAATACACTGTTGTGGCCTTTGCCAGCTCTTCGGGATAGAAAAGATATTTGGAGGAGGTGGGGGACAGCGGAAAGTCCTCGATGAGTTCAGAGCCCACATGTGTCTAAATACATTTGCATGTTGACTCGAGAATGCCTTAACAGCCCTAGGCCAACATTAATGTCAATTTCGCATTCTATACCTATAGCACTCTGCTTCATATTTCAAGGCTACAAGTTAGAGGCATTTGAAAGGTGTGTGTGTGGGGGGGGGGGGCTATGCGCCATTTAAATTTGGCGTCACACCATGCACACAAACTACACACAATGACACAAACGAACAGCAACATATAAGAATGAAGATGTAAAAATGAACTTACCTTGCAGGTGCCTTGGCTGAAAAGAAAATGAAAAGAAAACCGACATAAGTAAATATGCTTTAACATTCAATAGGCCTCGTCTTTCTGCAACTTTTGTATTGTCATGGAAATCCAAAACGCTATAAATATAACTTTATTACCGTGGCGTATAAGAACACAGGAATAGCGACCCGCAAGTTTACATGTTAAGCTTGGATTTCAATTTGTACCTGCAGGCGTATACGTTTGCGTATTAATTTGTTCTAATAACTTACAGATAGGCCTAATAGCCTATTCTAGTCAGGTAAGCTATCAATAAAAACAGGCCTTAAATAGCTTAACACTGCTTTCAGTCGATTTAAGCAAGAAGTGTGCTTTACAGATATCCAGTAAAATGTAACATTAAATTGGCTTACGTTAACATTTAAGAAAAAAGTATTTTGAAAGTCAATAAATTAGCATATAGCCTATATAGGCCCAGCCTGACATTCTTCTTATCTATTGCCTTACTAGACTTTTGAAAACTATATGTGAATCGTCAACGATCTCCAAACATATTATTACATCGCAGCCGCCTGTGCTATCCTAAGTTAAGCTTAGAATATACGTTGCAAGCCAGGCTAGACTTTGAAGAAGGTGGCGATCAATGTGGGAAAACTATTAAAAATATTTTAGTCTATATCGATAAATATAGACCGAATAGAGAAAAGAATCTGTATTCCTATCTTTTTACCCTTCTTTTGTCCTCGTCTGGCAACCATGATTAGATTTCGAAATAAAATTTATCGAGTGACTCGGTAACAGATAGATCAACGTCCGTAATCTTTGTCAGCTGTATATAAACTAACTATACTATAACGGTTTTTCAAAAATAAAAATGCTTTTATTTCAAATAACAATAACTACGCAAGCGCCATGTTACTACGTCAAAAAAATGTGCGCGAAAATGGTACAGTGCCTCTGACGCGCGTAAATTCTTTCGCAGCATATCGCCAAGGCTGGGCCGATCAGAGAAATCTTTGGGGCAGGCTAACTGTGTGCGCGTCATGCAATCGTGCGCGCGCAACGCCGAACTATTCAGTACCTTTTTGTACTTCCAATGGGAATCATGTTGAATGACGTCACATATCATGTGTGTTAACTATCTTTGACATATTATATAGCGGCAACGTATATACCAGCTTTAGTTGCCCTGACTTCGGTATTTCTCTCCGAGCAGACGGACGTTCGCGTATATCTACAGCCAAGATATCTTGATTGTGATATTACATAACCTGTGTACAGGTTTATGCTATATATTTCTTATACGGAAAAAGTGTTTATTTTGGATGGGCCAGCTGGATAGAAGTAGTGGGTGAAAGGTGGGTGGGCGAAGCCGTTTTGCACAAGCAACTAACTTTTGGACTTATAATAAATATACTGTATCATCTCCGTTGCTTTAGCTTTAAATTGAATATAGTATCATTTTCAATGCATGCTATTTCTCTGTAGTATATATATAGCATCACCCCTGCCTCTTTCATCGGTTCACAGTGCAATTATATAAACATACATTATGTCCGGCATCTACCACCTCACTGCAGTTTAGGTCATCAAAAATCTGTTTGTATCTGAAAAAAAGGTGTGTCTTATTTCCAGCCTGTGGTATTAAGTTAAGGACATCACCAACTAACTAGTAAGGTCCAAGTCTCGTATTAAATTATATATAAGCAATTGTGATCCGGACTTTGATTAACAGGAAAGGACCAAATAGGAACGTATGCTGTGAGTAGTGAGTTCTCCGAATAAGCCGTTACGCGTGCAAAGTATATCTTATAAGCAAACTTTTTCTTTTTCTTTCAAAATGTTCATCACTGCATGCAGCACATATAGCCACGCCGGCGCACGATATCATTGGTGACTAGCTGGTGACGTACATAGCGGCATGCGCTATGCATACTTTTCATTGATACAACGTACGCGGCAAACAAAATCGTTCCACGCGTTTATGGCGCGCTTCGTCATGATGCCACATTGTGACGTCATGGACAGTACTAACACGACAAATGGTGTGTTTACTCCCGTACGTTATATACTGGGCGATTCAACTCACGTTCATGTAGGCTACTATATATACTTAAAAGCAAACGATATCCCAAGTTCCGTAAACTTGTTAATTGAAGCAAAATTCCTGGAAAGAAGCAGTGACGAAGAGGGTTAGTGATTTGTTCTTTGGTTGTAAGATGCCTTCTTGCACAGTGAAAATGAAATCCGATTTCTAAATGCCCTTCCGAGATACGAACGCTTGAAGTTGACTAAGTTTGAACATGGTGAACATGGAGCAAACAGCTCTATGGGGTATCTTGGATACATAGTGACTGTAAAATGTTTTTTGGGGTTTTCTTCAAATGTTGCATCCTGTATTTGTATATCCTGTATTCTAGGTTAAATGAGATCCATCACAATGTGAATTCTTCACATTATGGGCATAGCCTAGTTTTAGCTTCACATTTCGTAACAATCTTCAACTGTTAACATTTCGAAAGCGGTACACAAGAATTGGATAGAAATTTCATCACGATCGCATTACACAATATGTTTCTCGTCCATCAGTTTAAAATAGAATTTATCCCATTGATTATTATTTTGAATATCTCTTCGTCTGCCTTTACTTTAAGTTGATTTATGTTAGCTTTGGTATTGGCTCCTCGTGTTTTGTTTTGCATATGATATTGATTAAATGGCTGCAACAATAAACAATAAAAAAAACTATTGTTGATATTTCTTTTTCCAGATATAGCGTCATCGTAGACTATGTAATTATGATATCAGTGAGGAACTGTTTTTTTTTATAGAACATACGACAAACAATACTCAACATTCCACACTATGTGTTGGAAATGTCATCTCTGTTGTCCTATCTCTTGTTTTTTAATGTCAAAATGCATTTAATTATATCTTTGCGATAAAATACACTGCCATGATGTAATTTCACATAATAATGGATGTGGTCTTCACCTATAGCAGCCTAGATACGTTAGAGACAATTTTTTTTCACAGCACATACAAATTCTTCTGTATATTTATAAACTGTTCTTTTCTCTTGTACAGGATGGCTGTCAGTGGAAAGAAGTCCTCAAGGTAAAAATCAGCCATTTCAATTTCGGATGTTTGCTCCTTTCTCCACTTTTGTTGTTGTTGTTGTAGTAGTATTTTGAATTTCTGAATGATCATTTTTATAGCTACACAAACGAGTAAAAACGTCAAATTCATCTGCAGTATTGGTAACACATAAGTTTAGGGTGCTTAACGTTTCCAGAGATCGGGCCCTCTTACTCATTCCACAGACGGAGAGTGTTCCATTAGCCAGATGACTGTCTTTGTGAGACAAAATGCTTCGAGGGTATAGTAGTCACGTGATTGTTGAATTTTTCAATATGCCATGACCATTATTTGCATAGTGACCATTATTTGGTACTCTAGCATATTTGGTATCACTACTGACAGACTTGAATGAACGCGTCAAAACATGGTACTGTGCTTGTCAATTTATTTTATGCGATTAAGTTGCACTTAATTTTCATTACGTAGTATGAGGAAGAAAAGAAACAGGTGATACATAGCATTATGAAGGGAAAACTTACTGAATACATCACGTGGTATCTGTAGTATATACAGTAATTGTGGGCATGCTCACACTAAGTTAAACAACATTGCAATATAGGCTTCACGTATAAACATGGCTATAGGCACCATATACTATCTTCTCATTTCATATACTATTCCCTGAATACTTGCACCGCATTAATCGCATGTGTTTCACCGATGAGTCGACAACTTTTGCTGTTAAAGATCTCAACAAATATCTATTTCAGAACACAAATATAACAACGGTTACAATATTTTCCCTCACATTTTTGTCTGCTTCCTTCATTCTCACGCTAGGAAGGTCCTGGGATTCAAGTCAGGGATAAGGCATACTACCCGATCAGGAAGAATAAAACCATCCCCACGATTGAGCAGGAATTTAAAATCCCGTCGGCAAACGGTGGAAAAGTCGGTTAATAGAAAGAATGCCGTCATGAACAAACGACAGGTCAACGCTGAGAGGAAGAAAGATATCGTTGAGGTATACAGTTAATGTTAGAGCATGCATCTGTACCGTCTAAATGATATTCTAGATTTCATTTAAAGGGTGTGAAGACTCGCTTACAAATAAAAGTCACATGCCGGTAATCTGACCTAGTTTCGAATGAGGTGTAACAGAAGTGTTAGACACCATCATCGATCCCAGAAAATACACACACAGCTTGCTACCGTCGGTAATAAGACACTAGCGTTCAGTCAATATACATACAGCTTCGGTCAATACCCACAACACAGTGTACATGGCAGCGATGGACATCTCAGGTCTAGATAAAGATAACATGGTATCACGTTTCATTACTGTCTGCATTTTGTAGCGACAAGAAAAAAACTTCACTTGCAAGCAGCGGAAAGTTAACTTTTTTTTCAGAGGGCGGTACGCGGTTTGGGGCGAGTCTTCAATGCCTTTAACGAGTTGCACCAGTCTTCTTCTTCTTTAGAGAGAAGGAGTAAGTATTATAGATTTAAAGTAGTCGGTGTTTATAAGTGTCATATTGAGCATTTCCCTTTTGTATATTTCCATCCAATCCCCTACTCGTAACTTATACTTTGCGGTACCCTACCCGGTAACATAATTTCTCCGGGGGCCCGACCTGCCTCTCAACGTTACTGAGGTTGAGGTTAAAGGACAAATTCTTGATCCCTGCCCCAGCCTACAAATCCTCAACTCACATAACCCTTATTGTGACATTGTGAAATATTAAGAGGTAATTTGATTTACAATGGTGTATCGTGTTTATGTTCACATTATGGCAAACAACTTATTTACTCAATCAGAAATGTAATATTTGTTGTCATTATTACCGGTAAAGACGATGTTGTTGGTTCATTTATCTCATAATTTCAGTGTACTCGCGTACACTGCTTTGCATTGCTTTAATTAAGTGTTGTATCAAGGAATATCGGAATCAACCAATCAGGTTACTACATGAGGTTTGGGAGGGCAAAAGTAACTAGACCTTTCCAGACTGGCCTGATTTGTGAATGAAAGTTATTCTAGAAATGTAAAATTTGGCAAAAGTGTTTTATTATCCTATAGGCCTACGTGCTTTATCATTGACACAGTGTAAAACCATTAGCCTATAGGCACTTCCTCGTCTAACGATAACGCTTTTCTTTGTTCTTCATGTCTTCACAACCAACAATGCCATGGCAAAATCATCAATATTGGCTTCAAATATGCCAGAAATTAGTCAAACAAAACCAAATTGTCATTCATGTACGAACATCAACGATCGGTTAAGTCACCGACTACAATGTATTTGTCTCTAGCTGAGGTTTCCTCCATAGTCTGGAGAGTATTTTAACCAATCAGAGTAAGTGATGTTGCTACGAATCTAACACCGCATGGTTGCTATGATCGAAAAGCGATAACATATGCCATAATTGAGGATTTTCGAGATATCCATTTTCGTTTTGATATTTTTCTTTCAGGATTTACTTTATCGTCTGCAAGCTCTGAACATCGATAAACCAAAGAAGATAGGACCGTCAACTCGAATTGTTACCAAACGTACTGCCAGTCCCTCTCATTTGATTGGCCGAAAAGTACATCACGTGTCTATTTACAAACTCGCCAGAAATCTGAAGAAAGAGCTTAGAATTACGTCATTATCTTTGAATCAAATGACACTTCGTAACGGAAAGACAAAACATAACGAATGTTAATCCTAAAAATAGAGAACAGATTTTAAGGTGGAACTTCCAAGAACTAATCCAGAGAAAATGTTGCAATTTGGACCGAAAATGCGGTAGCTTTTTAGCTTTCATATGTATGGATTATCTTTAAAGTCAGCTCGGTAGATGATATTAGTTTGAATTTGAGATTTACTTGACGTAATGATTATGTTGTAGTCCTTGTAATGTTACAGTATACGTGGATTGTTTTCCCTGTCTAGAATCATGTTTCCATACATGGATCCATTAAACCACTGTGAAACGGTTTTTTAATATCCCTTTTTGCTTTTCATGTCGTTTTCTGCTCTGTTTACTGAGTTGACAATTTTAGACAACCCCCCCCCCCACCCATAAGCATTAAAAAAAATGTGGGGAGGCAGGGGCGTCGTGCGAAAATAAATTTTGGGGGGGGCCCGTGAGCAGGTGATGACTATCTAAGCGGAGCGCCACCACGGGTTGGCGCGCAGCGTACAAGAAAATTTTTCGTCTGGCAGACCCCTCAGATTGCAGGAAACGGCACTTCCCGTGCCTTATGGCAGTAAGCAACACCCCTAAAATTGATCAAAATTTCCGCCAATTTTTTATTTTGGGAAATATTCTCGAAGGAAGTGATCGCCATTTATTCCTCAGTTTACCACTTCCTCGTCTCCCAGAAGCCCCCAAAATTTAAGAAATCGAAACATTTTTGTGCTGGCTGATCCATGATCGCCGCCCATGCCCGTGAGAAGTGGTGACTGGGTGAAGAAAGAGCTATGCCGTTTGAAAACATGGGCAGAAAAAGCGAAAGTAGCGAAACCTAAGGTAAAACGTGCGATAATGAAGTGATTATTTTCCAGGTTAATTGTGACTGTATTTGAAATGATTATTATTATTCATTTTTTCGAAACTACCTATCAGATCATGAGGAAAATTTATCCTGGTGGACCTTTTAGCGAACTGATTGCAAGAAGTTCACATGGAGTCCCATAATCTCTGTTCACTACATTTATCTTAACTTTCCGAACTTTGTTACAGGCTTAGAAAAATTTGCCATTTTTTCATGGAAAATTGACTGACTTTGGCAAAGGTAACGGGTTGCACTTACTCTGGGACTACGTATATATAATATTATTCAACGATGGCAGCGTTGATGGCACATTTGGTTCATTAGTTATCAACCAGTAATTATTTAACTCTTTCGTTTGACTGAATATCAACAACCATTGACCAAGCAGTCAACAGAAGCCCGATTTCTCGAAGCCCTATAGGGATTCAGTCGTGACACTGTTCGAAAACACTTCTTTTTTTTAAATTATGACAAAATTTTATGACACCTTTGACAAAATTTGGGGGGGCCCGTGCCCCCCCGGGCCCCAATGGGCACGACGCCACTGTGGGGAGGAAAACCGTTGGTAAAAGTATTCGAGGAATCACACACACATTCCATGTTGCCGGATGCGATTTTTTTTCGTAATACAGCAAGGGATATGAAATATTCGGAAAGGCCTGACGAGAGGGGAGGTGTATAGGAAAGAAAGGGTTTATTCTGTTTTGCAGATTCATCGGTGACCCGGATATGACATCGGAAATTTTAACTGAAACCCTTTACTTTTCTTTCATACTTTCACACCATTCTCAAAATCTCGACATCTTTTTTTTTCTCTCTCGAAATTCCGACTTTTTGTACCAATATTGCCACTGCTTGTTATCACACAATTTCCTATCTTCGCCAGCTTCTGACCTTATATCTTTCAAATTTCGACTATTTTCAAAAGTTCGCTTTTTGTTGATAGCTGGAGAACAGATATCGAAAATTCGTCGGATAATTAGGCGTATGAAACGAAAATTTATCATTTTATTGTCTGGCACTACGACAAACCATGTCAGAAGCACTCTTCAAGGTACGTGACTTAACATATTTTGAATGAAAATTGTGAGAAGTAAATTGCTTTGCCAGCTGGGTTATAAAACAGACCGTGACACTGGCATGTTGACACTCAAATCAGTTTTAAAAAATGCTAGAACAAGACTGGGAGCACATGAAAGAGAGCATAGTTAGAAGTTAATGGCCACCCGGGATGGTCATCAGCCAACATTTGTGCACCCTCCCAATTCGAGATCTGAGTACAGTCCAATGACCTTTGCGGGAGAAATTTATTTTAACCACCCAATAATCGCTGTCAAATAGTACCATACAGTACATAGCTAAATGAAATGACGTCATAACTGAATGGATTTTGCTACATTTTTTTTCAAATTTCTTTCTTTATATTTTTTCTTTCCTTCACCGATATACAGTCAATCAATACTTAGATGAACACATCGAGATATCTTTCTACCATCTGACAATCGTACCGCAAAAATAGAACAAACATAAATATCATACTCACAGAGAAATGTCTTGTATAACCTTCTATTTTACATCTTCAATTACAATACAAACTTAACTTCAGCATGGTTGAAACATGAAACCCTCATTCATGAATCAATAGATACAAAGTACCAATTGAAGTGATCACTTGCTTACATCACACACACATTTTAATTCCATCTTAAAGTTCCTGTACTAATGTAGGAGACTCAATAAGATCCTATGTTCTACACAAGAAATACATGCAATTGATCAGCAATGGAAAGTTTGGACTGTGACAATGCGCGGAGATTCAGATCAAGTAATGCACCATGTCAGCCAGACCAGGGAGTTGTCAGGGAGTCGTAATGGTCCTAACGACTCCCTGATCGGATATGAGTTTGATAATCCCTTCAGCTCGATAACTGATATTGATTATGCCTAATGACTAGGAATCTTCCGGCTGCTGCATCTGTTCTTTGTGACGATGTGCCATATTCAAAGTCTCAGCGGATGAAAATTTTGACTAGAGGTATCAAACAAATCATACTGTACATTTCATTACATTCCCCCCCCCCCCACCCTCCCCCTTTGGAGCAACAATTATTACATTCAATCAAGAGGAAAACAAAATGATTTTTCAAACTTCTCCAGAATTGTAGACAATGTTTAACTTCTCTAACACTGATTTGCAACCAGAACTGGAGAAAACAGGCCAGCTTTGTGGTCCATAGACTACTTGGTCGGCGACCCACTCGACTTGGTTGAGAGACACTTGCAAGTGCCTTCTTTGAGCGATATCATAAACACACAGCTTAACGTGATGTCTCTCTAACGGCACGAACGGTATCGAAACGTGGACGAGTTTGAACAGGTCGGTAAAAAGACAACCGACTTTGGGATTATACTCTGACCCAGACTTTTGACGTTGAAACTCATCGATGGCTTCCCACGATCTCTTTATGGGGTCTGCAAAATGGTCGATGTTTAAAATTTCTAGTTTGCTAGTTTCTAAGTATTCTAGAGCAATCTGTTTGATTCTCAGATGTGCTACGTCTGTTTCCGCAATGATTACGTGTTTATGATTTGAACTTTTGGAGAGAAAGTCACTTAAACTCTCTTCTATTAATGAAAAAACTGAGCAAGGTGTGTCACTTCCAAGATCATTAAGGATATGAAATTGGAAAGGGCAACTTGTTTCTTTGACTGTCAGCCAATCTGTGAGTTCACTTCTGATTTGATCTAACGGCCAAGAGTGATGCAAGGGGACAGAGAAAATGGAAATACACGAAGACATATCAGAAAAATAATAATTACCGATCAACTGATTGGTGAACGATTTACCCACTCCGACACCCCCATGAAAGGATATCATGACAGGATTCGCTAACCCTCTGGAGTTCAAAAAGTTATCGAAGAATGACGAAAGTTCGGTTACAGCTATGTCTTGACCGATCAAGTGCTCTTCTAAGTACTGCTTTAGAGTCGTTTGCTTGTTAGGGGCGAACGCTGCTATCATCGAAGACTTTTGGTAATCGGAATAGATGAAGAAAATGCTCAACAACACAATGAGAACTACAATTATGGTCATGAGTAACCAACAGAGCATCTGACAAACACTGGATGGTGAGACAGAGAGGGCTGCTGCTCTACTTTCATACTGACTGTGAAGGTATCTTCTATCGGTACTGCGATGGAAGGACAAGTCAGAATGGCTTCTTGTGTCGTTTGAGCTAATGCTCATATCATCATAACTGCTCTCCCTTTCAGGAGAGGGTAGTGACTTTCCAAACCCATCATTAGACCATGCACTGTTTGCTTCATTCCTGAATCTAACTTTCTTGTCCTCTTGTCGAAAAGGATGCTGATCTGGCCGACTAAAACTTTCTTCGCCCCTTTCCCAACCTTTTGCGTTCCGTGATGAGTGGGGGCTTGTGTTAAAGGATATGAAACTGCTAGTTCTTTCATTATGTCTGGCATCCCATGGTGGGACATTTGGAGAGTTACCATGGCGTTCGTGTCCAAAGGCAGAGTTTCTATTGATAGGGGTGCTTGAATCATATTCACCAAAAGTAAAGTACCCTTGATAAGATGACTGAATTTTCAAAAGTGGTTTTCCAGAAGGTGACACGGCAAGTCCTGCATGTGTCTTTGACCTTTCTGCAATAGGCGACCATCCGTTATCACCGCTTCCATAATACACTTCAGGCTTTGCAGCATCTGATGTTCTTGAAGAGGGCCAGGCCAAAGCCAGGCAGTTAGATTTGAAATTTGCTTTTGAACCTGGAGTGATAAGCATTGGATAGTCTGGTTTACTTGAGTGCAAGTCAGCAACAGGTGGAGACGACAGTTTGCATGACATCATTAAACCAAGCAGCTGAGAGTTGCTCTCTTCTGTAATGTAAAATGGAAGAAAAATGTGCATATAAGTATTCTTGACTTCTTTAACACTACTAAGGATAAATAAGCATTGCCCTTGCACACCGATGACAAGTTCTTGTGTTTCGAGAAGGGCAATAGGATGGAAGTGGGGCAAGTGACAATAGAAAATGGCAATATTTAACAAGACCAAAAAAGTGGTATTGTCAGGAAACAATAAGAAAATGTATCTGGTCACTTGGCTATTGCATTCCCTTGTAAGTTGGATGTAGATGCCAAAAATAAAATATTGAACTGACCTAGTGAACAAGATGGTCTAGATTTAGACTATATAGACATGTATCTAACTTAAGTCAAGCCAAGACTTGTTAGTTGGCTAACACTACAGTAATTACCAACACTTACACATATGCTACTCTAAACGTGGAAATACTCCCAAATACACACAGGTCGTTCCAGTGTAGGCCTGGTTTGCCTAACATTATTCGCTAGGACAAATGTTTTGACTAAGCCACTGACGCTGGCCAAGCCTAGGATAGCCTTGGCCTAACTTTTGCGTTGTGAACAAAACCATTAAGTTAGGTAAACAGAACCTGGCAAAACCGAGAATCATTGGTATATATTCAACTTATCACATTTACGTAATATATTGCTTATAACTAGCTATGTTTGTGTTATATTATGCATACCATTCACCGGAAATCAGACTGATAATAATATTTTCCGTCGTGCTACCTCTCTGTAATTGCAAAGTTGAAGCTGTGCGAATTACGGGAAATATACGGTTTGAATTAAAAGCGTGAACATATTTACACATGCTTTTCATTAGCGTCGCCCTCTATTCTACCAATCAAAATGGCCGCTTCCTTCAAGAAACCCTCGAAGAACTTTCGTAGGAGGAGGAAATCGTCTTCTTCTGACGAGGAAGACATCGAAACAGAAGCAGTGAGGTAAATTTAAGCTGACTTTATTGATGGTTTTCGTCCTTGAAAATTGATATGACAAGACCGGACAGTTTAGCGAATATGTATGATAAAGTGGCTAGGCTTCTGTAGGCCTAATGTTAGTTCATGTTCTCTAAGTTACAACTTACATGAACCTATTTAGCGACGAACTGTATCCAGTCACATATGTGCAATGTCAAGCCATCAAAGGAACGATGTAGTTGTATCTTCATTCACATGCAATGGATGTTTTTTTTTTTTTTTTCGTCATTCATTGTAATCCCACCCTTGTATTTTAATCCTGTCATGTTATAAAACTAATAAAATTTAATGCAGACCAGTAGGATGGTAAGTTAAATTGACATCCAGAAATCAGAAAATGAAGGGCAAATTTAAACATGCCTTTAATTTTTGACCGTGAATTTCAGTGAAAGCAAGGTCAAATTAATACAGACTAAACAGTGACAGAAATATTTCAAAATATCCTAAAATTGTCACCGAGTGTCAATAGTTTGCTTTAAATATTTTGATGATGCTGGAATCCGTTTTTGTTTTCATGGTAGGACTATTCATGATTTTATGGCAATGGTTTCCTTGGTAAGTTTACAAGATGCCATAAACTGAGGAAAGTACAATATTCTTCTTTGATATATGATACAGTACAATTCTGTTAGAATGCATGCTTCTCTTTGCCCCACTTCATGGTTCCTTCAGACTTGAAAACGGGTAAATATTTTGCTTTACAGTCCACTGTTTACAGTAGGTCTGCAAGGACTGTCACAACGAACGTGCCTATTTAGGACACCCATAAAGTTATCCATAAAAACTTGAGCAGATATATTGTTATCATCTGGAATTGTTAGTAGTTGCTTGTATCTTTTTTCTTTTCTTTTTTATTGAAGAAACACTAAATAAAGACATGTACATGCATGTACAACACAACAGTGTATTTCAGAGCAAAATACTGTATGTGAATCTGGTGGGAACTCCACTCAAAAATGTTAACAGGACAACCTGAAAGGCTGAAACCGTGTTATCTGTATAGAACTTTTTATTTTACAGAGAGAAACTAGAGGAGACAAAGGAAGCGCAGAAATACAGAGGGAGACAGAAAGGTGTAAGGTGAGGCTTAATTAAGTGTACACTTTGTAATGTTAAGAACTCAGTGGACAAATGTACTGTATGTTTACAACCTTTGAAATGCTGTTCAACAAAAAGTAGTGGCAATGTCAGGATTTTAGCCAGTGATCTCTGGAATAAATTCCTGTTCTCTAATGCAATGACCAGTTCTAAGAAGGTGCTGATGCTACAGTATGAAGCTTTCGTAACTTGCTTTTCCTTGTGGTACTGGACAGCTCTATGCCTTACACACTGTGGACCAAATATTGCATTTGTTATAGGAATAAAAATTAAAATAGATAATTTTCATCTAAAAATTTCAAGACTAGTAGTGCCCAGATTCAGAGCCTAATTGTTCTTTCTCAGTGGTGAATTTTGAAAGAAATGTTTTAAAAAAAATGCTAGATTTACTCTGCTTTAAATAATATATACTTCCAGCATACATGTGCTTCCAAGTTCCAGCATACATGTGCTCCCAGCAAACATGTGTCAAAAACTTGCAATATACTTTAAATACTTTAAATAGGTGCCCTAACACACCTAATACTTATTGCAGAGTTTTCATAGCTCTGGGACTTACAGTTTATGAACAGTGTAATCTTAGAAATGTTATCATATTGAATTACATGAGCTGAGCAAGGCATGTTTCGGAGAAATTAAGTAAGTAACTCCGTCATGGACTGTCGAATTTTATAGGTCAGATAGACATCTGCGTATAGTAGCTTTAATACTTTGAAAGAGTTTGCCATAAATAGTGAAGTATTCCAATCCACAGTATCATGACAGTGTACTTCCAAACCTTTCTATAACATTACTTGGATGTTATTTAACTAATATTGTTGCCATTAGTTAAGATAACTGTTTCCATTAACTTACTGGAAATGTTATAGAACCATTTACACATATCTCGTCTCTAACTTATTATTCCAGTGCTGTCACTCTCGCTCTCGGAAAAAAGCTGTCGAAGGAGGATGAAATTGTTAACGTGAGTATCCCTTTCATGCATCATTTCTCATCCATCGTTTGTGACAAAGATATACTGTATGCAAAAACGGTGAGATTCAACTATCTGAATCTATCAATTTGATTTAAATTGAATCAATTGTGTGACAGACAGGGAAGGTTAATATGGACAATGAAGAATAGAGACCCTAGACTTCAGCTGACTCAAGGCTCGATACATTTACAGTAGTAGGTCACTGAGGTTAAAGCTATGCCGGACAATGTGACATTTTGCTATTAAACCTAATGCTCTCAGACATTTCCACATTACAGCCCCTTGGAAAGAGTCGGAATAATCCCAGACGATTCTGACCGCCTATTCACTCATTCATTTGTTAAGGAATTGTATTGATTTTTGCTCCAGGGAAAAGCGTTAAAATCATCCATATCCTGAAGTGTAATAAGCTATTGAGACATGGCCAAAATAAATATTGCTTAAGATCTTTAAACTTACAATATGCAAGCCTTCCTACAAAAAAATTGTTTATATAGAAAAAGACTTGCAAAGTAAAGAAAAAGATTTGCATATGTTCAGGACTGCGCAGAACTTTGTACGTTAAAAAACTACAAACAATAGCTTGGACAAGTTGAGATACTATTCTTCTCATAGACAGGTATCTTGCTGATGTTGACATTTTTATCCAACAAAGAATAATTACACCGCAATTGCAAAAATTGTTCATGACCCAGACACTTTCATGAACCTTGGTGAACCTTTACTTTACTACTGTGTGTAATTATTTGGGTGGCAAATATTTTCATGCGCAATATACTTAATTTGAATGAGCGGATAGTCCTTTCTGCTGAGACAACATAAGCATTAGCCTATATTTGACTTGATCATGAAATGAATCATCTCATATATACAGACAAGGAATTACATGAATAAACTCGAGGAGCCTTTTTGAGTTTTGACACATCACTTTTGTGTAGTAAATTGTTGATATGTTGATTTTGTGATGTCATCTCCAAGAGTTAATCTTAGAGGTTAATTGATTGTTTTACATAAATGTGTTCTTTGCCTCATTTTGCAGAATGATCCATTTAAGTTGAAGACAGGAGGACTCATCAGTATGAAGGACATCAAAGACAGAAACCGTGACAGGTGAGAACAGAGGAATTTGTTAAACCTCTTCAAAATACTTGGAACAATACAGAAATAAGTTCCTCATGAATTGGAGAATGTAAATAAGCTCTTGCCTAAAGACTATGTATACAGAGACTGACAAGAGTCAACAGGCGCGTAGCCAAGGGGGGGGGGGAAGGGGGCAGCCGCCCCCCCCTTGAGCATATTTTTAAAAATTTTTTTTAATGTTTTTATGATATCGCTAGTAATTTCAAAAGAGAAAATGCTAAGTTGCAACTTACAAGGCCTGGGAAGTGCCATTTCCAGCGATCTGGGAGGCATTTTCAGCCAAAATTTTCTTGTATGCTTCGCGCCAACTATGGTGGCGCTACGCTTAGATAGTTTGCATTGCTGAATCTACAACTCTGATAGTTTGCCTACATTTTCGCCCCTCCCTTGGCAAATTCCTGGCTACGCGCCTGAGAGTCAAGTTGATTGATAAAACAGCAAAGGAAATAATGTTTCTGGAATTGAATTTGACCCTGTGGCTTCAGAAATGCAAACTTCAGACTCATGTGTCATCTAACCAGTAGTCTCAGGCTTCAGGCAAGAATGGTGAACAGAGCTCTGCACATCTGTTAGAGTTGGTAGAGTCAGTTGTGTTTACCTAAACTCACCAAAAACATTCTATGATCTTTTTTTTTTGGAAACATTTTTCTGGTCAGTTTTCTCTGTTTGTCCTGAAGTATTTCCATGGTATAGAATTGTCATCATCTTCGTAAATAAATCAACAAGACATTAATGATATTTTCCCTTCTGTTGTTCGGCAGGAGCGATGAAGGACTGAACCGTGACGTTGCCAACATGGGTAGTACTTTTGCCGCTGAGACGAACCAAAGAGATGAAGAAGCAGAAATGTGAGCTGTCTTAAGAAAAACGTTTTTTTTTAAATATTAATCTACAAAGCAGTTCATAGATTACTGAGATTAGAGTAGACTAGTGCAGATTAATAGTATGATAATCCTCCGTCCTTTCTTCTTGAGGGAGATATCTCCCACTTTTTATCAACCCTCTAAAAATGTCTATACTGCACATAAAAAAATAGTTTAAATACGTCACTTACCATTCATGTAAAGCATATCCCCCCCCCCCCTATTCTCTAACCCACAACTTCCCCCTCTCTTCCCCCCTGTCGTTCCCCCTCTCTTCCTTCTTCTCCTCAGTGAAATATGATCCACTTCTCCTTCTTCTTCTCAGGATGAAATATATCGACGAGAGGATGATGGAATCAAGTCAAGAAGAGAATGATACTGTTAACGAAGAGAAGTATGTGCCTGAGTGCTCCTTTAAAGCAACATTTGATATTTGGTCAGAGTTAACCGACCACATACTGTATAACAGAATTGTTTAAGAACTCTAAATTGTCAGCTGTTTGGTATGTCAATAAAATTATGACATATGAAGATGTATCATATTCAAAGCAAAGATGCTTCTTTTTTTTATAAATTTTATGAACAATTCAAAATTAATTTGTGATGTATAACTTATGGCAGTGTCTTAGCAACTGCTCAGCAATTTTACAACACCTACAGGGTTATACCCAATATAAGATTGCCCTTGACCCTACTCAAACCTCTTCCCAATTTTTGTTACCAAAATAAAGGGAAATGAGTGAATTCAGTTCTCAACTTTTTGTTTTTCCAGACATTTTTCTTAATAACAAACATCATTCATGTATATCAATCACAAGTGAAAGACATTTGTTTTTAAACTTTTCTTATATTTTATTTTTATAAATGGAGCTTTGACTAGGCGATGAGGGATTTTGTGATGGGATTTTGTACTGATTAGCATCAGGGTTATGAAGCTTGGCTCAATAAGCAGCTTTAAACCAGAATTTAGGATTTTAGTTAGCTTTAAAGAACCATTTTAAGGAGGTGCAACACATTTTGACCATAACAAGCATGATGATTCATACTCTACACTGCAGTAATAGAAACTAGTCGAGACTGTTTAAATCTCCTTACAGTATTTTGCTGTATTTTTAGGTTATTATGCCCAAGAAGAGTATCAAATACTTGTAGTTAGTGTTTCCTCAAAGTTTCCAGAAATAAATACCTAAAAGGGAAAAGGTATAAATTTTGGGTATTTATCTGACATGTTAAATACTTATAGTTTATTAACCTTATTTGGTTCGTAGCTATGTACACATATAAGGTACTTTTGTTGGGGTTCATCCTTTGGGTAGTCTTTCGTTTTCTAAAGTGAAAAGAACTTGTTTTATTGACTTATTAAAATATATTAAAACAGCAACTCGGTCATATAACCAGTTGTAAAGGGTGAAGCTGAGGTCGTCATTCCAGACATTTCTTATATTTTTAAGGGTAGTTAAGTTTAATTTATTTGTTTTTTCACAACATGTATACAACAAATGTATCGAATACAGAGAGTTATGGAACATGAAAGGGTATTATCTAAAACTCCGCAGGAGGGGATAAAACATAACCTACTCTTAAATTTGCCATGTCGAAAGAGTTCTGTGTCAGTCTCTATGGCAAATTAACTCTCAAATGTTGCCTAAAGTAATTCTTTAAGACTCTTTAGCAATTTCTTGTCAATGGCTTAGAAGCATTTTCGAATGCGGTTTTGCCGTTATTTCACTGTCTGTTACTCAAGTAACTGTATATATTTGGAAAATGTTAAATCTGAATAACTTTGTCATGTATAAATTATTCTTTATACAGATACAAATCACCAGAGGATAAACTCTACGAGCTACCAGAAAATCTACAGGTCGGATCTGTGAAGAGTTCAGAGGAAATGCTTTCAAACCAAATGTTATCTGGTATACCCGAAGTGGATCTTGGAACGGAGTAAGTCAAAATAACTATGTTAATAATATTCAATTTTTTATATAGCGTTTGTACCAGCAACATGTCTCAAAGCACTTTACAGACGTTATATTACCCCTGGTCAATGATAACCTGTCCCAGAGATAATCCCTTCGGCGGTTGCAGTTATATACTGCGCCCAATGACAAGTTACCTCACAGGTACCCATTTAACCCCTGGGTTGCGAGAGGCAATTGAGATAAAGCATCTTGCCCAAGGACACAACGTAATGAACTAGGCAGGAATCGAACCAGCAATCCTCAGATCACGAGTCCGATGCCTTAGCCAATTGTCCTCCATGCTTTCAAAAGACACTAAAGGAAAATGAAGATTTGAATTTAGTAAACCTATTAGAGAACAAAGTTTCCAATATCCTCGTCCTGGATGTGATTTACTGGTTTGCCCGAATCGGATACTTTTCCTTCACCATTTCTGTCTATTTGTCATCTGCTTAATTTCTATCTTTGTCAGGTATGGTTAGGCAGTAAGTTAGTAACCATTTCTGTAAGCTTGTTGCACTAATTTCACAACAGATGTGTCAAATCTTGAGAACATCTTGTGTTCCCCCTTTTTTTTTATCACAAATGATCACTACTAAATAAACCTGGACTAATCGCGTGTTTGTAGCAATCAGTAGATATTACATAGAGCAAAGATGTTTTACCTTGAAGGGGATTAGAACCAGTGAGCTCAGAATTACTCAAGAACAATGCGATCGACCTACTGAGAAGTTGAGAACATTGCTCATAATAATAATAATAATGAACATTTTAATGTGCCAGTATCCGTTAAAGAAGATGTTCATGGCGCGTTGAATCAACAGTGAGAAAGGGCAAGCAAGTAACAGACAGAGAATAAGATAACAAAAGGTAAAAAAGTTAACTAGCAGTCGTTGAGTTCTAAAAACAAATGAGTTTTCAGAGTAGACTTGAATGACACAAATGAAGGAAAGAAGCAGTTTCCCAACTTCTGAGTGTAGACTTTATGGTGAGAAGACGTTTTGACAAATAACTTGTGGGGAACGCAAAGTTATTGACCGTTTCTCTATGACACTGACACGGCTTAATAGCCAAATCTTGTCATAATGGATCTCGTTTCCTGTCTGACTACAGAATCACAAACAGTTGCTTGAAAATATTCTTCCTATTTCTTTACACTTTGTGAGGGATTGTTTCGTATGTCTGACAGACTAGGACAGTTGTAAACTATTAGTGTAGCTATGTAAATATAACTGCCGCCCTGCAAATATATTTGTTTTGACTATGAGGTGACCCACGCACCAATGTAATGATTTTGTTACATTGTTTAATATAAAAGATAATGTTTTTTTCTGCAAGTACCTCATTAGTAAATGACAAAAGCTATACGATATTAGCAAATTGCTAGCTGAATGTCAAGATTTATGTCTGGTTTAGTACACATTAAGGGTAGTATTATCAGTATTTTTAATAAGGTATTATGATATTGATCATATCAAACTGGTACCAAATGGTTCCATGTGTGAGTCTTGTAACCAGTACTCAGCATGGGTGGATGATTTAATATTGCATTTAGGCTTATAAAAGTCTGCATAGGTGTTGGCTTTTGTTGGAATTTTATTTTTTAAAGAGAAGGTGAGAGGAGGCAAGCAGGGTCTTGGAGGGGAGGTGGGTAGGGTAGATGGATGTTAAGAGGGTTATAGCTTCTTAGTGTACCTTCTGTTAATTTCCTAGATTAATTTGTTTCTTGCTGTTCCTGAATTTGGTAATTCGGTGTTTTCTTTCTTAAAAAATTGAAACATCAAGTTTTTTCAAATTATGTGGGGTCATTACATTTCAGTGTGTCCACCCCCCCCCCTGCCCCCAAAAAACAAAAGCAAAATTAAGACCAAACACAAGGCACTTAATATTTCAGGATTGAGAAGTTAAGTGCATCATCCAATTTACGACTACTTTTATTAGTTTTTGTGGTTATATCTTTTCAGAGCTAAAATAAAAAACATTGAAGCCACCGAAGAGGCAAAGCAACTTCATATATTGGAAAGCAGGCAAAAGAAGAAGAAAACAACGTCGTTCGTTCCCACTAACATGGCAGTAAATTACGTGCAACATTCAAGATGTAAGTTAACAATTTATTAGTCTCTTTCTAGGTCCTCGAACTATCAAATCCTATCGTTTGCAACAAAGCAGTTTGTGGCATTATCGTCTGGAACTGAGTTCATACAGTACTGGTTTTCGTATAACTTTTGTGGAAACTCATTGAGAAGAAGTTTCATGATATCTACATTTCTCCAGGATTTTATACAATTTTCTACGATTTTTATACCATCATGGAATAATCTTCTAGGGGAGTGAAACGATCACGGCCCAGTACGGTAACGTCTCATGCAAAACAGTGTCAAATGAAGGCTCTAGTGCTTATTCCTCTTATTATGTTACAAGTTTGTCGACAGTTGATCTGTGAAATGAATTCCAAGTCTAGTTAGTGACAAGCACAAGTCGGATTGTTAGTAGTAAAGAATGAGACAGGTGACACTAACAGAGGATCTTGAGGGTCACTAGAGAATGTTGAAAATAATTTTTTTCCCCCTCTTCAATTTCTTAAATAAAGAATCATCTTCAACCCCCACGAACCCGTCTGCCATACCTATGCACTGGTATCTACCTAGCGTCAATCCTTAGCAATCCATCGATCTAGAGATCAAACCGTTGAGAACTGTTATCTGATTAAAGAGATCCTGTATAATATTAACTTCACACACTGAAATTAGTGGCTGGGGTTTTGGACATTTTACATTGTTGTTTCTGAGACAAATTCTCATTCTGTTTTCAGACATGCATGAGGAATACCATGCACCGAGACGGAAGGTTGTCGTAGAGGAACCGCCGAAACCCAGGCCAGTCGTTGTTGGTGATGCTGAGAATCCAGATCGACCAGGTCAGTATTGAACTGTTCTTAGGCAAAGCTGTATGATTTGGTATATGGAAGTGAACAGGGGAGAATATGAGTGAATGCAAATGCAGTCCACAAATTGTATGCATGTGAATAAAACATTCCAAATCTTGGCCTTTTCTTGTTATGAGCTGAAGATATGATTCAGTGTAGCCATTAATACAAATGGAATATTGTCATGATGTAACAATGTGCATTCACACTCTGGGCGTTGATGTGCGTTCACTCTCGGGAGGGGTGAACTGTCTGCCCACACGGAAGACCGGTTAACCAATAATACAATTGTATATTGTCATGATGTAAGAATGTTCGTTCACACTCTGGGAGTTGATACATGCATTCACACTCCGGGTGTGAACTGTCTGCCCACAGAGAAGACCATTTAACCATTAATATAATGAAATTTTGTCATGATGTAACAATGTGCGTTCACACTCTGGGCGTGGATACATGCATTCACACTCAGGGCATGAACTGTCTTCCCACAGAGAAGACCATTTAACCATTAATATAATGGTTTCTTGTCATGATGTAAGAATGTGCGTTCACACTCTGGGCGTGAACTGTCTGCCCACAGAGAAGACCATTTAACCATTAATACAATGGAGTATTGTCATGATGTAACAATGTGCATTCACACTCAGGGCGTGAACTGTCATTTCTTTTGGGCTTGAGTTAAAAGAATGTTAATCCTTCTTACAAATAGTTGTTTTTGCATGGTTGATTTGATTTGAATTCTTAAATGAAAATATCTACTGTTTAATAAATCCATGGTGGCTTACATGTGTACAAATATATATTTTTTGCTTTGCATTTAAAGGCTAAACTTTTTTTTGGCATGCTGAAATTTCTCTGAAATTCTTTGGTGCTGGTAATGTTCTTCACAGTAATTACTAGAGTTTGATGACAAGTGTTGAACCAGAGAAGAAAAATACCTAGGCAAGGATAAACACTTCAGAGAATCAATTGCATGTTTTATGTTTGATCGCGAGTGACCGTTATTTTACCTTCTGGCAAATTGAGAGTAAATTCTGTGATGACATTTTTAACAGGATAAATTTTTCATCCCTTTAGATACAGATGTCACTGCACCCTCCAAAAGGAAATTGCAAAGCGAAAAGGCCACAGATGATTACCATTATGAAAGATTTAGAAAGCAACTACGAAGATACTG
>KN886150.1:72214-82898 GCA_000934455.1 Apostichopus parvimensis
TGTTTCTCCATACAGGCATACCCCAGCAGTGGACTGTTACCATCTGTCTACCAGTCATGGTAAGGAGATGGAGGAAGTTTATCTGTGAGTTGGTGATCCCGTAGGCAAACTGAGAAGAATGGTGGAGAGAAAAGTGGATGATGTTAAAAGGTCCTCATCTTTTACTCTGTGAGACACACAGAACGCAGATCTGCCAAAAGGAGTGTTCGAGCCTGAGGAATGCAGTGGTCCTGTGAGGAAGGACTTTTACCACTCGTCTACCAGTCATGGTAAGAAGTCGGAGGAAGAGTATGTGAGAGTTGGTGATCCTGTAGGCGAGGGGTGGGCAACCTTTTTCAATGAATGGGCCAGATTTAAGGAGTGTAAAATTGACTGGGCCGTCTAACCATCGACCTGCTGTTGATTTCAAACCTTTGATTCCGAGGACTTTCAAGCAATAGGTGTGTGTACTTAATCTGTATTCACAACAACATAACGTCAATACAGTACAGTTGATAATTAATGGGGATAATAGGCCTACCTGACAGCATCATTAGTGCTGATAAATTCTAAGCAGCTAGCTCGTTTTTTGTGATGTTGTAAAATAGATTAATATTTTTTTTTTCTTGAGACACCTCACAGGCTGAAAAAAAAATCACTGGCGCATGTGGCCCGCAGGCCGTAGGTTGCCCACCCCAGCTGTAGGCAGACTGAGAATGGCTATTCATTCAATATCATTATCTGTGAGAGTAGGATTTCATGGGGAATGAAATGTAGTGAGTGGCTCAGTGACAGATGTGATGCATCTGTGGAAGTAATTCTATGTAAATGCACTGATTGCATAATCAAATTCAAAAACTTTTTGAATTTTACCAAGTTTAGGTCAAATTATATTAATCTTTGTATTATTCCTCCATACAAATGCACTTAAAGTAAACTCTTTATGCTGCAAAATGGATTTTCAAAAAAAAGGGGAGAAACTACCCTTTGCAGAACAGAGTTGTTACACAGGGAATGTAAACAAGTTTGTCATGAATATGACCTTTACCTTGAATATGACCTTTTTGTCATGAATATGACCTGATTGCATGATGTTCACATGTTACCAGCATTTGGTACTTAAGCCAGTAAAGCTATTTCAACAGTAAGAAACAAAACCAACGAATCATTCCTCACTGTCATACACATAACACTGGGGATTTATGTTGGAGCATGCATACACTGAGCACGTACATAAGTATATACATACCCTAGTTGAATCTAACGGTAGCAGACAGGAATTACCACCGTTGGTAAAGTCACAGTAGACCTGAATTGCGTTGAGTGGACAGCCCAGATCAGGATCAATCCAGTAATATTCTATGAGAAAAACCAGAAATTATTCATTTGAATTTTTTTTTTACAGTGATATCAAACTTCTTAATATTCCACAAGGTTTTTAGGGGTGAAAGTAGTAAAGGGGTATGCAGATGTTACCCCGAGTACTTATATGCTAGTGACTGGTGTTAACTATTGAAGATGCTTGCTGCATGACTTTACATAAACCAAGCATACACTTTGCATCAGACCCACTGTCTGTGTATCAAGTCTTATTTTACTGGTATAAAAATGTGTTGCCCTAATGACTAAATCAATGCAATACTGTCTTCAACTGATGTTAAAACAAGAATTTTTCCCCCCTTGCCTTTGATATTTTCATGTTGAACAAAAGCAGATGACAAAGGCAAAGAAAAAGCTTGTGCATATTAGTGGGACTAGTACATCAGACTATAGAAAACAGGTAGCCCTATGAAATGGTACAATACCATGGTAACAATAAAATATACCAACGATTTCCTCGTTTGTTTTTTGGGAGGGGTAGGGGGTGGTGTTTCCAACCGAATTATTATTTTTGCATAATTTGGAGGGGTCATCATATTAAGACTCTTTCCATTTTGACACTTGCCTTTGCACCATATTTTCAGAATGAGACCAGATCTCCAAGAATGTTTGTTGCTATAGTTTTAAGGTGACTGCTAAAACTTGTTGGCCATGTCAGAAAAACAAAATAAGCTAAGTTTAGAGCTAACTCTGGAACAGCAGCAAATCTATGACTATGTGGCTAAAGACCTTTCAATACTTTAATACCCCTCCGATCCTTGCACTGATAGGTGTATGTAATGGGTAGAGGATGGGAAGAGGATGGAGTAGTGTGCTTACCATCCTCTGGAGAATCATCGCAGTCGTAAAGATCAAGACAGGTCCTGACCGGCGTCGGTTTGTCTCCGCTGGGTTGTTTTAAATCTTCCAAATATTTAAACATTAATTTAAGCATATCTCTAACGTCTCTCTCCTGCAGACAAATGTGTAAGATATATCCAGTTATCTAGTCTGCCAGTACTGACTGTATGAAGTTGAATGCGTTTAAACAGTATTGTATTGTGTCAACCATGTGTAATTAAACAATACATCTAAGAATGATTTGGTGTCAATGCATTTATGTAAACTTATGTAACTTTTATTGTTTGTAAATAAAATGAAAGATTCAATAACCCTATGTTTCCCATTTTTCTTTGCGACTATTTGCGACTCCCTCACTAATTTTCACAGTTTATATAGGTAAACTACGACATATGAGACTTCAATGTCATAAATCTGTACAATAATCAACAGCAGACTTCATCATACTGTATATGAATAATATAAGTATATGAATAAAAGAGAACTGACAGTTTTTTTTTTTTTTAGACAATGTAAAACAGCAAAGAAATTTATTCAACAAATCCAGCTGATTTTTAGCTCTGGTCACTTACCCGTATACTGACAGGCCTTGGAGCTGAATCAAAAAATTTGTGAATTAATGTTGTTATGACACCTCCATCATGAGCAGCCCTGTAAAGCTGCTATAAAGAAAAAAATTAACATGTCTTAATACTTATGAAAGTCAGAAGGTGATACTATTGAATAGGGGGGAGGGGGTGGTGGGGGGAAGGAAGGAAGGGGAAAGCTGAGCATGGGCAGAGGGTAGTTTTAGTCATACAGGAAATTTTCATTAGCAACCCTTTGCACTAATAGCATAAATCTGGCATTAAAAATAAAAGACATTTTCAATGAAAATGAAAAACTTACTGTGTATGCTGGTGGGCCCTGTGATGAAAGAAGCAAAATGAGATACTTCATAAAGTGGAAAAGTATTATTAATTATGGTAAATCATGCACATAGTGAACACAGCTGTCTGCATTTCATTAACACCCTTTCAAACCGTAACTGGTATATTTCCTACCAAATTATATTTGTTTCCAGCTCTGTTGTATAATAAACTGGTGCTCTATTCCGGAACCTAAGTTCATTGAGCATCTAATTTTGTAACGTGACATAGATACCCAGGGTTATTAATCTTAACAGAACTCTAGGCCTAGCAATATGCTGCAATTTACACGGGCACCAAAAAAACAGGTGGGAAGGCAGGCAAGAAATGACACAAATTCTTGAACATATAACCACTAAAAGGGACTTAGGGTACCGTCATAATGTAATACTACTGTGGACATTTGGTCTGTCTCTGGACACTGATGTCACCTCCACTTAGAGGTCTTCATTCTTCCTTACATATGCTGCTGTGCATTGCACATTACAAACATGACCATACATTACTATTCATCTCATGTTTTCTCCTCTCCTTATAAATTTAAGTCTCTGGTCCAAAGAGCTGTAGCCTTCTCAATACTACTCTCCTGCAGTTTATTCAAAAGTATTGATTGATTTGATTTGATTAAATTGATTGATTGTATTGATTGAATAAAGGAAAATTGAATGATACTCACCGGTGGTCCAGGAGGTCCTATGATACCCTAGAAATGAGAAAATATGTGAAAATTAGGGTTGTCTACTTTAAACTATCAAGTTTCATCTGATTTGATGACAGAAAGATATATACTTTGAGGGATGAAATCAACTTCGGAATGGATCACAAACCTAGTCACACCGGCTAACACACATAAATCATGTAGGTCACACAAAGCAGTGCTCCTCGGGTGATCGACATTCTAGAAAACTTGACAAACATTTCAACACCAGCACACACCAATCCACGCTCGTCATACAACATATCCACCTTAACATTTAATGATCGATTAAAATACACATCCCAACGTAACACCAATCAAGAAAACTTCCCACATGAAATCTAATACTGTCTAGAAAGACGACTGAAACGTTCGTCTGAGGTACAGCCCTATCTCCACTCACTGCAGGAAACAATTCCGTCATTTTGGATGACGTCTCTTCACGGTTGAAACTTTAAATGCAAGAATGGAATGATTCTGAATTAGAAAAGGCAAAAGTGGAACTCACCTTAGTACCCTTGAATCCATAGTCACCACTGATCCCCTATGGAAAGTGGAAAGCCAAGATTAAGACTTACAACTACTAAAATGGTGGACTATTATCAGTAGCGGTTCTTGGAGGTCTAGATTGTAGGATGCAACTACAGTATCGAGCATGACCAAATATCCCTTTAAGAGCGTACATACATGGTAGTATACAGACTTGTGAATAGCACGGTATCAAGCACCAAATAACATCTTTTGAATTAGTGTACCATACATGGCTGAAAGCAGACCTGTGCATTGTACTCAGGAGCTAAGGTCTACACTTCCAATATTAATATAAATATTGAAGCTGTAAGCAATTCCAAGTGCCCTTGACCACATGGGTGGTGGGGGTAGGGGGTGGGGACAGGGGGAGGGGAGTGAGCATATAACTCAATCTAAATATAGTGAGACTTTGGTTCTCTTTGTCTCTAACCAATAAGTCTCTCTGGCACTCGTAGAAATTAAATTGACAACCTAGCTAATCTGTAATGTGATGATCTGTAAAATTCCTCTGATTTCCCCTTAAAGTAGATTCAATGATACATACATTATCCAATGAAACTATATCTGTGTCAAAAATCTTACCTTAAAGCCCAGCCTCCCTTGGGGGCCTCTTGGGCCTTCAAGGCCCCTAGGACCTTGGGGACCGTCAAAGCCCTAAAAAAGGAATAACAAAAAAAATCAAGTCTATTGTAATATAATCTGACTGGCTTCATAACAATGAAAGACCATATGGAAGTGAAAATAAGTATAAACTTTGAGCAGGGGAAGAGAGAAGCTTGGGAGGGTGACCAGATTCAGATTGGGTCATTCCACAAACAATTGGGTACAGTTACAAGCCGTCGACACTCGGCACATCATTACTCTGTCGGGGAAGGAATCTGCCAGTTGCTTGAAGGCTAGCAGTATCATCCCATAAGTATGCCAGTAGATATTTGGTCAGTACTACAGTGATTGTATGATGTACCTGATAATACTTGAAAGGATCAGTATCCTGTACCCCCTTCAATAACTTTGTTTGGGGAATCGTAGAAAGTTATTATTCCAAGTAAAGTGGTTTACTGCGAGACTCTGAAGGTCATAAACCTGTATGATTGACATTTAGATATAGTTGGTGGAGGGGGGGGGGGGGTGAAGGGAAAGGGTTTGGATTGAGTGTGAATTGATTTATTCATCGCCTACCTCATCCCCCTCATACCCCTTTGGACCAGGATCAGCATAGTCTCCTTGCTCCCCTGGGTAACCCTGAAACAAAACAGGAAAGAAAATGAAAAAGTTAACTAATGAAATAAGCATTGAAATGAGGGGAGGGCGGGGGTGGGGGCAGGGGTGACACAGGGTGTACATATCAGTGGGAGTAATGAGAATAATATATAAAGGTAAAATGTTGTTGTTTTGTATTATTAAGACAGTTGACAGCAATTTTGACATGAGAACCACTACTTCCAGAATACTCTTCTGTAAATGCTAGTGAGATGAGTATAATTTCCTTTTTGGAAACTGAAAGTAGTTGAGAACAATTTGGTAAGGTATCAATTTACAAGAAATTTGAATGTACAAGCTGAAATGGTACAGAAAAGGTGAAAAAGCAACCACTAACATCTTCTCCAGGGATTCCAGATAGCCCAGGAGGTCCAATTTGTCCCTTTTCTCCCTGAGAAAGGGGAAAAGAAAAGAAATGTCGAAATAGTTTAATTGTTTGCTCAAACTTTTATACTGTGAATGTAGCTGAAAATTTTCATAAAATTCACAAAACATTTATAATAATCTGTTATGTATTACATAGAGCAACGTTTTAAGATATAATTTATATAATGAAATATAATACTAATAATAATATAATAAAACATAATTATTAATGTCCAAACAGCAGGAAAGAGCATGTGGACTATAAGTGAAGTGCTCACCTTCCGACCAATTCTTCCTATATTCCCTATTATGCCCTTCGGTCCAGTAACTCCAGAGGGCCCTGTGAATCCTCTCTGACCCGATTGCCCACGGAATCCTTTTCTACCCTGTCAAGAGAAGGAAAAACTAACTGCGTCAAACAATTGAAACATTAATTACCCTTTATCGCTGTTCGTACAGGTCAGCCAAGGTCTTCTGAATTATGACTTGATATTTCAAGGTTTTACCAAACAAAACTATATTTTATATGAAATTCCAAAACCAGCTTCAAGTTGTAGTTCCAATACTTAATCGTACTGCATATAAAGCACGAACCAGTACATACAACAGAGCTGCTACCAACACAACTTTGCACAAAGCTACGGGGCTATGGTAGGTATGCAGTCACTTCAATGTAATATGACTCAGTGTTTCTTCACCGTACATAAACTGAATACACAAACTATGAACACAGCTAAGGACAGTTTATCACTGGGAACATGACACTTAAACCTCTTATCTGGGAATGTAAGATAGGGTGGGGTGGGGGGGGGTGGGTGTACACCTGGAAGGGTGACAACTGTAACCTATCTAAAGCAGCCCACAGGACTAATCACTGCTGTAACTAACGAGGGATCGAGGCCCAGGGAAGGTTAGTATTGTACATGTTTAACATGTTGTAAAACTTGCTCTAAACACCTGCAAAATCATACACTATCAAAATATGACAAAGTGAAGTATTAAATCTCTCTCTAGTGACACAGACCTAATCTCATCATCGTGTTGGCTCTTTATAGGACACATTTAAACATGTTAGCAAGTTTATGTTCTACAAATGCTGGCAGTTGGAGGGATATCAAAAGTTGAGTCAGACTCTGCATGGGGGACAATGACGTCACCAAGATCGCTGTTTGAAATTTACAATTTTCCTAATTTATAATATGAAAGTGAGAATACATTACTCTTTTATCTCGTATGTCCCTGGGCCTGCTATATTGACCCAGGATCCCAAGCTGTAGCTAGCCCTACCCCCCCCCCCCCCCCTCCCTGCCCTCACCAGACCTGGTTACAAGCTGTCTATCTAAGCAATAACAATAAACAGTTTCAAATTATAATTCAGGTCTGACAGAAACAGAGCGACTGTGAAGCTTTTAAAAAAAGTAAGAACTTGTAATATTCATCAGGGCAGTTGCCCTACAGGTAACCACCCAGCAACATCCATCTAACCTCAATGACTGCGGAGAATAAATCAAAATTGAGTACTAATTACCAACGGGCCGGTCGGGCCGAATTGACCTTGTTGTCCCTGCGGGCCTCGTTCACCCTGTAGAAACAAAAGACAGGGTTTAATACAGGGAGGGAAAGAACAATACATACAGTCACATAGTGACACACATCGGAATGTTTCAAAACCTTGCTATTTTGGTATAAACTTGGCTTGAAGATGGTCAAAGGTTATGGCATGAACGTGTTAATCTAAAACAGGTATCATCTTAAGAGGAAAGCTTAGCAAACCCAAACCAACCCTCAGCTTCGGTATGTATGACAGAGATCTTTGCGATGAACAACTCACCAAAAATATTTAAGGACTTCTCGATAGGTTTGAGAACATTTTAACATGAAAATTGTGATATCTCCTACATGGAATTAGATTTTCTCCTTAAGTTTCTTAGGATTTTATTCATCACATGTTTTTCTCTCACATGATGTTACCTTCTTAAATTTACAAATTTTAAAACTTTTTACAAGAGCCCAACATACCAAATATTTAAATATCTCGGTTATATCGACAATATAGTGAACTTTTAATTTCAATATGGGATGTCAGACGTCTGGGTGCCATGAAGGAATGTTTTGAGGGCGCTATTCATCATTAGGCTCCCATATATAAATATTAGTCAATATGATTAAATCAACTGAGTCGCTGTCTCCTTATATTTTTTTGACTACCACGTAGCAACAGCAAAAATATATCTTTTCAAAATGTCATGGCAATTTAAAAGTACCATGACCCCTTTTTTTGACTGGTATCGTGCCTACTACCTTCTTACTCATTTGATTGAGAAATTCTCTAAGATTTCTTGCTATAAAGTAAAAGCTCTTTTTAAATTTAGTTTCATTTTTTAGTCAAGATAGATGAATGATCAACCTAAACATTGTTTAAAGACTTCCTTCTACCTTTCTACCTTTCTGCCCTCTTGACCCTGGTACTCCGAGAACTCCCGTGTCACCGTGGAGACCCCTCGAACCTGTGTTACCAGGGCTACCATTGCGGCCATTGGTGCCCTGAAGAAAGAGGAGATTAGCTTGGGATTAAACAGATGATGAAGCGACAGAAATAATTTTGAACCAAATGTGACAAATACTTCTTTCATCAAGATATTTCCATATTATTTTCATTTCATTTCATTTATTTGTTTCTTCACAATATAAATACAGAGAAGTTAACTAAGTGACAAAACATATCAACAACAGGGAAAATTGTGAAAGGAAGCACTGCAAAAAACCCAGAGGGCTTGTCTAGTAGAGCGCTCCCATAAGTAAATAGAGAGAACAATACAAGAAAAACAGTAACACTTATATCCACCCACACACCAACCCAATACTTATAACCCACCCACCCCACCCCCACCACCCACAATATATATACACATATGCAGTACATACACAATTGAATACAAATACAAATGCACACACGCATATATACATGCATACACACACATATATATATTACCAAAGTAACTTAAGTACTTATAGTGCATCTTTTCTTTAATTTTTGTGTACTATTTAAAAGTGGATTCTTGCTTTAAAAAAGTATATTAAAAAAAAAAAAAAATTGATTCGTTACTGCTGTTGTCAACGAACTGTTTAAATTGAGCTTAACAATAAGAAAGTCTCTCTAAGCCAAGTTTGCATTCTCTACAGGTCTATGCTGAATGAAACTAATGTTGTCATTGTTGTTTAGTGTTTTTTTTTTTGAGGGGGGGGGTAGCTTATAGATGGGGGAGGGGGTATCTCAGCAAAGTTCTCAGTTAAGGAAGGTCCTAAAAAAGGAGATATTCACCTGAGTTTACCCTCTGTGTTGTTTCATAATTTTAATACTAAGATGTAAGTAATGTTCCTGTCAATAAGCAGGAAAAACTTCTTTATGATATTATTTTTTACAACCAGAAAAGAATTACTTAAAATGTATTGTTTCAACAAGAAGAGTTCCCCTTGTTCAGATTACGAATACAAGTAGCAGCTTTCAAATGATTTCTCACGTGGGTGAAATTCTACACCCCTGCAAAACACTCCACTCCCTCACCCCGCCTCACTGATTTCAAGTAAGGATATGGACCTTTATGGGAGAGCCATATACTAATCTATGGGTTGTATGAAGTAGGTGTGACCGTGCTGTCACTGAGACCTACTCCAATGGTAAGGGAATGTGGGTCCTCACACAGACACAACAAAGTTTAGATGCCCAATGGTGCATTCGGAGGCAAACTCAGATCATAGATTAGGTCTATATTTAGGTCCAACAAAACCCAATGTTATGCTAAAAGTACTAGAAAGAGAACCCTGACTATCTATGGAGGTGGGAGCTTCCCCCCTGACCCCATGCAACCACCCCTCCCCTTTAAATGGAGTGAAGACTCGCGCACAAACGTCTGTTGCCGGTAATCTGACCTAGTTTCGAATGAGGTGTAACAGAAGTGTTAGACACCACCATCGATCCCAGAATATACACACACAGCTTGCTACCGTCCGTAATTAGACACTAGTGTACAGTCAATACATGCAGCTACGGTCAATACCCACAACACAGTGTACATAGCAGCGATGGACATCTCAGGTCCAGCTAAAGATAACAAGGTATCACGTTTCATTACTGTCCGCATTTTGTAGCGACAAGAAAGAAACTTCACTTGCAAGCAATGGAAAGTTAACTTTTTTCAGAGGGCGGCAAGCACTTTGGGGCGAGTCTTCAATGCCTTTAAGGATCACCAATGAGTGCAATGAAGGCTCTAAGTGCGTTTACAAGTCTTCTTACACAGTTATCTGTGCTAGGTTTCCAAAATGCCTAAAAAATTACAAGTACAAACCAGGGTGTGCGGCTGAGTGTACGAGTACAGGAAGTTATAATTATCTATGAATAAAAGTACGGACTATACATAGGTTTGATAGTCAGATTATCTGAAGTCAAATTTTATTCAGTAACATATCAATTTCTTTCTCACATGGAATCACGACATTCTCCGAAATACACGTCACGTCTCATTTCAACAAACTAAATTTTTTTCCAATCTGAAGTCAATTTTTATTCAGTAACATATTAATTACTATCTGACAGCCACGACATTCTCCGAAATACACGTCAAATCTCGTTTCAACAAACTTAATTTGTTTTCAATCTGAAGTCAATTTTTATTCAGTAACATATCAGTTTCTTACTGACATGAAATCACGACATTCTCCGAAA
>KN886150.1:82948-96421 GCA_000934455.1 Apostichopus parvimensis
CTTAATTTGTTTTCAATCTGAAGTCAATTTTTATTCAGTAACATATCAGTTTCTTACTGACATGAAATCACGACATTCTCCGAAATACACGTCACATCTCGTTTCATCAAAGTAAACTCGTTTTCAATCTGAAGTCAATTTTTATTCAGTTACATATCAATTTCTTTCGGACATGAAATCACGACATTCTCCGAAATACACCTCATGTCTGGTTTCATCAAACTAAATTTTTTTCCAATCTGAAGTCAATTTTTATTCAGTAACATATCAATTTCTTTCCGACATAAAATCACGACATTCTCCGAAATACACGTCACATCTCCTTTCATCAAAGTAAATTTGTTTTCAATCTGAAGTCAATTTTTATTCAGTTACATATCAATTTCTTTCTCACATGAAATCACGACATTCTCCGAAATACACGTCACGTCTCGTTTCAAAAAACTAAATTTGTTTTCAATCTGAAGTCAATTTTTATTCAGTTACATATCAATTTCTTTCGGACATGAAATCACAACATTCTCCAATACACGTCACGTCTCGTTGCGTCAAAGGGGATTTTTAAAAAAAAAAATTTTAATCTGAAGTCAATTTTTATTCAGCAACATATCTGTTTCTTTCTGACAGTCACGACAGCCTCCGAAATAAACGTCACTCGTTTCGTCAAACTGGAAACTCTTGCCAGCTCTGGCGTCTTTCACCGTATCTGACATTCTGCATAGTGAGTTGCAATGGTAGATTCGGTCTTCCGGATCTCTCTGTTTGGTCACGTAACCTAGTCTTCTCCAGTAGTGATATTCGTTGTATTCCATCTCGCTAGAACCGACTTTAGTAATGAAACCTGCGAGTTCCTCTAAGGATGAAAAATCTTGAATAAATATATACGATTTCGGTGGCGCTATTCTATCGTATTCTTCTCGAGTTGCTCCGTAAACCACTGGTACTTGATTATGTATCAGTAGAGCGTCCCAAAATTTTTCCGTTACGTACTCGGCGCAACAACTATTTTCCAGAATGAGGGCAAATTTATGTTCCGTCACCGCTTGCGTGTATTCTTCACCATCGAAGCGACCGTCGCCACAAGTACCGTACATAGTGATATTAATATGTTCCTTCAATGCATATGCAAAGTCCCTTCTCTTATAATGCCTCGGTGACAGAGGGCAATGCGAACTGGACCATTGGATGAGTTTACTCTTTTTAGAGTACCAGTTCACGGAGCCGTATTGTTGTGTGGCGTACTTTGTATAAAATCCATACGGGGTCGGAAAGTCGGATCTGCTGTGGTAAGTAAATGATAGATTGTACACCATCTTCATATCGTCCGGTGGCCGGACAGCTACGCAAGTCAACGGGGACTCGCGTGTACCCAGTACCCACAGTTGTGAGGGACTTCTCTCTCTGTGGTACCGCCGCCAGTCATCCAAGGTCATCTGACGCTGCGCTCCAACGGTGAATACCACGGCGTCGGCGTCCTTTATGCCACGAGTCTCATTTGTTACGTAATACGGGTCGCCGTTACAGTCGCAATGTTCTGGAAATCTGTGATAACCGAATCTGCCATATCCTATAATAATCACGTTGTAGAGGTCCTTGTCACTGATTGGCTGTACGACAGTCGTGTCGGCATTTGCAGCATTCGACCTAATATCTAGATCGGAATCCTTCCAGACCCTTCGTGATTTTACGAAACTGTCATCACTACTTAGAACAGGCACTACAGCTTTGTATATCCATCGTACGCACAAGATGGCGTACAAACTACAGATTACGGAGATAAATTTAGGAGAAGCCATGTCCGTAAATGACAAAAATGAACTGCTATTAACAGAACTTTCCGCACGTAATATCTCTACAGACGAAATACCTTTCCTGTATTTCCTTTTAAACTGTTATATCAGAGTAATATCACTGTCATAAATTCCCTTTTAGGCTCATAAACTGTGATGATAATGATAGAGTTTAAAGGTCGAACCCTCCGCCTAGCGTTCATTCCATTGTATCCGATGAAAGGAAGGAAACTTATTCATTAAGTCAACATAAATCCAGTGAAAAGTAAAGATAATCTTTCCAGCATACAAACCAATTCAACTTTAACAAATTTCAAAATTGAAGATTTTGCAGACCCGGGCGGTCAGTCACTTCTGTAGATTGATAGTCTTATGCACTCGCTTTATCCAAGTACTTCTTTGCTGATAATATTGTCAATTTTAGAATTGAACAGAATATGGCTACAGTTAAACCCGATTAAGTTGTTCACTATCTTAAAATGATGAACAAAATATGTTGTGACACTTTAGTATAAGGTCACCAGCTGCTGGCTATACTTCTGACTTCTGATACTTCTGATAATGATACTTCTGATACTGCTTACTTCTGATATGGTATATCACAAATTATGCATGTTAGGCCTATCTTGTACAACATGTCCAATGTACATATATTTATATATAGGGGCATATTTTATATGAAGACACAAACAACACGCATTTCATAACAATATTCGGAGAGCAATGGAACGTGACGGTGATATAGGCTTATTAATTAACTCTTTAGATACCGATATTCAAACCGCAGTTTTATTATTATTATTAAGAAGTTGAACTTAATAGAAAGAATTTTTCATTTTTTGCATAGCAACTTCTGATATAGTTGACTGCATCTTATCAAAGCCATATTTAACAATAGCCAGTATACCGCATATTGGCCGATATAGATACCGGTATTCAAACCGCAGTTTATTATTATTATTATGAAGTTGAACTTAATAGAAAGAATTTCATTTTTTGCATAGCAACTTCTGATATAGTTGACTGCATCTTATCAAAGCCATATTTAACAATAGCCAGTAATACTCTTATATTGGTGCCATTGTTTAGTTTGAATAAAAATAGCACTATAAAGGAAAACTGAATAATGGCGGTGTTAACCATATATGAAGACACAGGTGGTTTATACAAAAGATCAATAATTAGGGAGGTTTTGCTGTATTGCTGTTATATCTATATTCTTTATAAAGTCAGTAGGCCTACTGAGGCTTTACCCCAATATATGGAGATCTCTAGATCAATGATATAACATATGTGTTTGATTCGGCATACAGTGTACGGTTGAGAGTCCTGTTTGGTTACTAAGTTATCAAGGGCAGAATACTTAAAATTTTGTAATACAGAAGAAGATAGATTAGATTTTTTTGTCATTTAGTTGAAGGTTGTTGTCAAGGGTGAAGTTAAGACAGTTATTGTCATCAAGAAGGAAGCACATTTTTGTTAGGAAATAAACCCAGTCGACTTTACTACTACAATGATGTTAGTGTGTATACACTCTTATGCTATATTGCATGCTTATGTCGAACGTAGGCTTACTTGGCCGAGTCAACAATTTTAAACGTGGGAGGCGAGGAGGGTGGGGGGGGGGTGGGTGTTAGGATGATAAGATATGATATGGTCTTGATGAAAATGGCAATTTCCACCACTTTACATTTAACACTAACTACTTCAGCTTCCAGAATGATGAAAGCTTAAGAAGGGAGAAGGGAGATATACAGTAGCACACAGAGCTCTATCTTATATCAAAATATTGACAAACTTTTTTTCTTTGCCCGTATCTCCCAAAAGAGCATATTTTTCAAGATTTGACATTTTGACCTCATAGTAAGATGTAGTTTGACACACTGATTCAAAAAAGCAACATGACAAGTCTGTAAGACCATCTTAACCACATGTACTGTACTTATTAAAACCAAACAAAACCTTGACCTCTGATAACTTTGCACAGGAACGTCGCACAGTGGTCAACCCATGGACCATATTGATCAAAAGGTACCTTTGAGATTGGAATATGGCTACGAAAATTCAAATAACTAAAGAAACTAATATAGGTCACCAGCGGTCAACCTAAGGTCAAAGGTCACCTAGATGCGGGTCGACTATTGAATTACAATAGTGTAACTCGATCCCAACCTTGACGGACATTTTGTTCTCAAGTGATTGCAAAAATACTAGTTTTTGACCCCTAATTGACCTTTGTTGACCTTGGATCACATGACCGTTATGTTTGGAAACGATCCCTTACCCCATTCACAACTACTCCCAAAATATCAACCATGTCGGACCTGGCAATGGGAGTTATTGCTGTTTATAATATTTTGGTTTTTGGCCTCTAACTGACCTTTGGTGACCTTCACAGGCACCCAGAAAACAATAGGGCACACCTTCTCACTATGGCAGATCTATATACCAAGTTTGAGGTTAGTCCAACTTTCCCTTGTTGAGTTACAGTGTACCCAAGCAAGTGTCACAGACACACACACAGACACACATGCCAACCTGACTACATAGGTTCCTTTGCTAAAGCAAGGAACCAAAAGGCTTGAAAGTCTGTTGTAGAGAGAACAAATATTCCTCCTTTTTTTTATTAATATTTTTAATATTTGTTGGAAAAATACTCACATCTAGACCTGGCCTGCCTGGACTACCTGGTATACCTTTTGGTCCAATTTCACCCTGAATAAAAAGAAAAGGAAATAAAAATAAAATGAATACACCTTGACTCATTTGTACCATATTCAGTGATACTACCTATCAGCCTCACAAGACATATGTCAGAAACAACCAGGAGTGTTAGCTCATATTTAACGCCGGTGCCTTTCAATCATAAGGTCCCCAGTTCAAGTCACTCCAAGATTAATGTATGTTGTCCAGTTACAGAGTTGTTGACTATTGACAATTCATAATCATGGACGTTAAATATGAATCTAAGAGACTGACTTCGGTCAGCTTGCGGCTTTGATAAGCCAATGAGGCTTCTTTGCGAGTTCCTGCTTGCAGGAGGATCTAAAAAACATACATACATACAACCATACAATGAGATGTTAGACAACCCAGCCACACACGTTCCCTCCATCTTTAACATAAGTTAATTGAAGTTGATTATAAAATGGATTTCAAACTTTCAATATTTAAAAATGAATCTTCCTTTATAATATACCAAAAAATAATGATTTTTCAGTGATACTAGATAATACGAGGAAAAAATATGTTAAAATGAAAGGAAAAGGTAAAGGTTAGATATACTTACATTACTGCCATGTTGACCTTTAACACCAGGTCTCCCAGGATCACCCTTGGTGCCTGGGGGTCCAATGTCCCCTAAAGTCCCATTAAAACCTTTTATTCCTTTATGTCCCTAGGAACAAGAGAAAGACTTAACATGAATATCCGGCTCTCTAAATTTAAGAAATGTAAATTTTAAGATAATCAAAGTATAAACAATTTACATGAAGTCTTTGGACTAATGAGAATAAAATCAAGAATTTCATATCTCTTTCTCAGCTGACCATTTATAGATTACATCATGCATGCAGCAAAAACACATCTGAAAATCAAAGAAATATGCAATCAGATTGCAATGGTATAAACAACCAATTGTGTGGTTTCCGACCACATTAATTTAAGCAAACTAGCTCTCTATATCTCTCTGGTCACTGCTGATTCCACAGAAGCATTATTGTGATCCGGGGCCCGTAGCCAGCTTGTCAAATTTGGAGGGGCAGAGTGTTTGTTTGGAGGGGCAGAATTATTGTTTGAGGGGGGCATTTGCATGGATCCACCATAGGGGTCCTTTACTGATAACCATAAATTTTAAGAAAAAAAATGGGGGGGGTAATCAAAATTTAGGGGGCATTGCCCCAGAATGCCCTACCCCCTCCCCCCCCCACCCCCGGCTACCAGCCACATGAAACATGTTACCAGCCAATAGTTCAAACTGCTCCTCACAGAATTTGATAGATGCAAATAAGACAGACTTTAGTTTGCAACCTTCGCATCTTGCCAATATTTTTATTTCTGTATAGCAACAACAATGTACTTTATACTTGTTTTCACATACTGCTCGACAAACCACGACATTATCGCAATCAAAGTGACAGTTTAATTATATCAAATCTCACCTTTGGCCCTTTGTGTCCTAAACCACCAATTGTACCAGGAGAACCCTCTGGGCCCTGAACGGTTCCAAATTAATTAAGGAGAAAGAAAACAATAACAAATTACTTTAAACATATAAATATATCTGAATGGCAGTGTCTGTCTGCTTTGTCACAATAAACATCCATTTCATAAATTACCTGTAATAACACATTTCTAAAAGGATTCTTCAAAATTTTGCAATGGCAGAACTTTTGCCGAGGCAAACTTTTCAAGGAGCAAGAAAATTAAGAAAGTTCATTCCTATTGGAAATTTTGCATGCAGGTCAGTTTGCTAATTTTATTTTGTAGTCATATGTTTTTGTTTTCTCCAAAAATAGTCTTGTATTACACGATACAGTGTGCAACTTTACTCTCACTTTATGTGTGCTTTGCTTAACTATATTGACATCTTTGTTTTCTTTTCAAAACTTATTATAATATCCTGTAATAACTGAGAAAATTTTGTCAATTCATCATACTACGTTAGTTATACTTGCACCCACTTAAAAACTTGCAGACACTCAAAATGTTAATTTCTATTATCCTTTCAAATTCTTTGAAAATCATTTCCTTTCAAATAATCACACTTTTCATCCAGGAGCAATATATCAGCGATTCATTACTGAATGAAGTAAACCGAAAATGTGTACATTTTTTTTGGGGGGGGGGGGGTTGCAGAAAGGGGCCCTACTTCCCCCAAATAACCCAGTATTTTCAGTTTTTATTATGGAAGAGCAAACATCCTCAATCATAGAGGGCACCAGACCGGACACAACACTTTGCTGTGGCCTGCAAGACTTGTTTCGTGACCAACCCCTGAGTTAATATCAAAGATTCGTTGCGGCAAAAATACCCGACGACGTATAATTTGTTGTTTATATACTTGTAGACTTGACATCACAAAAAACGTAACATTTAATTTTCGTAGTTTCCCAGTATTGCTCTATGACGTCCATTTTAAATATATTCATCAGAAGAAAAGTACTTACCCTACTACCAAAGTCCCCAGCGGGGCCAGGGTCTCCAAAATCACCTGAAGTTCCCTGGAGGGCAAACAGATGTCAACAAAATGTAACAGATCAAATTTGAAAAACAATCTATATAAATAGTAAGAGCTGAGAGATTCATTTTCATCCATTTTACAACAAAATGGAGAGAGCATGGGTACATAATTAAATTTAAGTTATTTGGCAAGTGTGATATTTCCACATGTGCAAGCATCAAGAACTACTACAAGGAGCACAACTACTAGTTTTGTACATAGGTGATTGGGGGAGAGGGGGCTATTATGTTAAATCACCCAGGGGAGGGGTCTAAAGGGAGGCTTTTCCCCCTTCTCTTTGAGAAAGGTTTGGTAAAAGGGAGTGTGCCTAGATGCAAAATGGTGCTACAGTTTGTCACCTTTGAAAAAAGTTGAATTTTTGTACTGTATTTTTTTGGCACTTATTTTGTACTTTTGTACTACTGTACACTAGGATATTTTTGTAGCATTCTGTCTGTCAGTGGGGAGTGGGAATTGGGGATCGAGTGGGGGTGGAGGGGGGTGTGGGGATGGACACTGATATAATTCTGGAGGGCTGGCAAACATGGTCAGTACCAAGACTACCAGGATTTCTGTCAAATAATTTCTATCAAAAGGATATGCAAAAGATGATATTTTGCTAAGACTCTGTAATGTAGAGACGACGGACTTAGGAGACTTAATTCAAATTGTATTCAAGGACTGACCTTTCCGCCCTTTGCCCCTGATTCGCCAGCAGTTCCTTGCTCACCGTAAGCACCCTGATAAAGGAAAAGAAGACACAGTAAATGATTTACTGAGAACAAGAAAACTCCACCATTTTTAAGACTTAATACTTTCATACAAATACCAGAGCACCCATGAATGACTTCTCTGTCCTTGAAACAATTGTAAAATGCCATTTAAAGGCTAATATGTTTTAATTTAGAGGGGCTGGCAAATTTGGTTGTGTGCTAGACTTAGTAGTTCAGTCATTTTGTTTGACAAGCACCCCCCCCCCCTCCCACAAATGCCATTTCTCAAACAGTCGCAGAGAAATATGATATCAAAAAGTCAAGCATAGGAAAACATTACAAACAGTGGTATAGAACAGTGGTATATATATATATATAACCTAGACTACTAGCAGTGGCTTTCAACAACATAAAAACAAAAATAAATTGTGCATACAGGTTTCCTTTGAAAGAATTTCAAAAACTTCCTGATGTACCCACTGTCCTGAAGATTACCTTAAATCCTCTTGTTCCCGGTGGTCCTCTGATACCCTGTGCTCCTTGATTTCCCTAAAAACAGATAAGACATGAACAAATGCTACAATATATTGATGAATGACAAGTGAATTAGTAGCAATTGAAAGTGAACCAAAAATTATATACGGCTACACTGTAAAAACAATACACCACACAGAATATCACACAATCATACAACGAAAGAAAAACGGTAAAACGTTTTCTTTATTTTCTGCGAAATCAATCTTATTTTCCCAATTGTCATATTCTCTTTCTTACTGACAACATAATGTTTATACAATGACTCAGTTATAAGCACAACATAAGAAAGTACAAAAGAGTTCTTTGTGCCATCTCACCATCATGCCTTCAACTCCTGGGAAACCTGGATCACCATTAGTGCCCTGCTCGCCCTGAAATTCCAACAAAAAAAAAATGCAAAATTTTATTCATGCAAAATATTAACACATGTGATATAATGTGATATTATATACTGTGTTATATGTTACATAGCACCTAAGTGTTTTTTTTTATGTGAGGAGCATTAACACATATGTAACATAATTTATGTAACACACATATGTAATATATGTAACACACATATGTAACACACATATATGTAACATAAGATAATTTAATATCTTATACTGTGTAATATATTACATAGCACTTAATTATTCTTGTACGTGTTTTTTTTATGTGAGGTGAACATTAACACATATGTAACATAATGTAATATCATATACTGTGTAATAAATTACATAGTACTTAATTATTCTTGTAAGTTTTTTTTTATGTGAGGTGAGCATTAGCACATATGTAACATAATGAAATATCTTATACTCTGTAATAAATTACATAACACTTCATTATTCTTGTACATGTTTTTGTTATGTGAGGTGAGCATTAATACATATCTAACATTATGTAATATCATACACTGTGTCATATATTAAATAACACTTTGTTATTCTTGTAAGTTTTTGTTTTTTATGTGAGGTGAGTGTTAATACATATGTAACATAATGTATTATACAACACCTAATTATATTCCGGCCATTTGATTGGTCAATTGCTCGTCGATTGCATGCAAAATCCGCTCTATTGCACGCTATGATGATAGAACCATGCGTTATACTTTTTTGATAGCACTTTTTTCAATGGTAAGAGAGCAGAGAAATCTGTGTGTTCAAAACAATCTGTTGCATGAGTGAATTTTACATCCAATTATATCCAAATTTGAAGGTGTTGTATAAAACAAATAATGAATGGTTTCCATTCGTGCAATAGTGCAAATATTTCATTCGTTGAAAGATGTAACTTGTTCCATTCAACTCGTCTGCGCCTCGTTGAATGGAACATTCCATCTTTCAACTCATGAAATATTTGCACTATTGCACTCATAACCATTCATTATTTGTATACTATTACTGTGTAATATATTACATAGCACATAATTATTCATGTAAGTTTTTTTTTAATGTGAGGTGAGCATTAATACATATGTTACATGATGTAATATCATATACATTGCTATATATAACATAGCACTTAATTATTATTGCAAGTTTTTCTTGCATTCTAGAACATTTTATACAAATCAAAGAATGGGACATCTGCATATCTTATAGTTTCATCAAATTATCTTGCTTGATCCAAACATCCAACTTTGAAAAGGCTCCCTTACAATTCATTTAAAGCTATGCAAAAGAAAAACATACTTTTCATAACAAAGAATGTTTTTCTACCTCAGTTCATCCATTGTTAGATGGAAACAAAAGTAGTTATTTATGTTACAGCTCTACAAGGCATCACAACTTACTTATACTCAAACTCCTTTTTTTTTCAACTCCAGTTCATAAATTTGTCTCCACAACAGAATGCACTAGGAAGATGAGGCTTGGACAAATTATATTCTTTCCATATTCTAGATGTCACAAAACCTTGCCAATGTTTATTATTCATTTTTTGTTGTTGTTGTAGGCCATTCAAGGATAAAGCAACCAGAATGTTAAAATGCATTGTGGTTTCGATGATGTAACATGAGCAGTTTTCTTCATGAATCTGACGTAATGTATAGTGAGGGTGTACATGTTTACAAGGGTTTTCACGATTTGACCTCTGATGACCCCAAATGACCTTTGACCTCCAGCAAAAACAATAGGCTTCTTTAACTCAATGTGGTACTTCTATACACTAAATTAGAGGCAAAAACAAGTAATGAGACAATTGATTACAAATGAAAACAAAGCACAATGGGTAACGGAAAGGAATAGTACCAGGTCCTACCACATGTCCTGGTTGACCACGGTTGCCCTTGGTCCCTTTCAAGCCGTAGGAACCTGATAATCCACGTTGGCCCTGTTCTCCTTTTGGCCCTCGTCCTCCGACCGAGCCCTATACAAGAAAATCGAAACACTAGTGTTATTGCCAAGTGTTAGTACCTTCCAACTCAATGCTGTAGCCATGGTGGTTCGTTGAGTGTTAAAGGTCGAGGCCTAATGTTAAAGCCATAAACATGTGACCATCAATTTGTAAAACAGAGTCAAATGATGTTAAGTAGACATATACTGTATGTCTGTTTTGACACTAATAAAAATGAATAGCAAACTTACTGTATATCCAAATACACACAGTACTTTCTTATACCTCTCTATTGGTTACACTGTTCATGTTTTGGTTTGCCAAGGTCAATTTTAAGCTGGCCACACGCTGCTCGACTGAACACGACAAACTGACTGAAACTCAACCGAATTAAGATTAGAAAAAGTGTGGATATCCACTGGGGGTGTGAGTGCACTTACCAACAACACTGACCAAGATTTGATAACAGTTAAAGAGGCAGATCTGCTTTAGTTTGCTATGCAGGGTTTCTCCATCTGGCAGTCGATATTGGCCGTGAGGTTTGCAGCAATTCACTGCTGAAACCTGCCCAGTTTCAGCAAACATAACTAACCACAGGGAGAGACTTTGATTGCATGAGACTGAAACGAGCAAAGCTCTTTACAGAACACACTTGTCAGTTGTACCATCTGAGGGAATGTTCAACTATGGGTCTTGACAACTGTTGTAGACTTAGGTCACAAGAGTTCCACTTTGAGTTGTGTCTTTTTCAGTCTCCCTCAGTGGGAAAGTGTGCGGCTGGTTTGAGAAATACACCTCCAAGTGGTTAATATGAAGGTGATAAACACAGCAAATGAAAGCAAAAACGACAAGTAAAAGCACAAACCTTTCTACCATTTCTTCCTGGATTTCCATGTGTACCTGGCTGACCCGATTGACCAGGGGTTCCTTGATGGCCCTTTGGTCCGAGCAACCCTTTCCCTCCTTTATCGCCACGCTCCCCATCGTCCCCCTTCTCTCCTCGCGCTCCAACCACCCCCAGTACGCCCTGCATTATGGAACAAAACAGCAAAAGAGTTAATTGGTCGATATGAGAAAGAGAAAAAAATGCACCGCATATAAAGGAATAATGCTATTAGGTCGGTAATGGAAGGAAGTGCTCTTAAAATCCGAAGGTCTTGAGAAAGAGAGACACTGTTCTTGAACAAAACATGAGATAATTATGCAGTTTGTAATAAGAAATGAGAAGAAAATTCAGTAAGATCTGATTTCATCTAGGCTTCAACTCAGTAATTAATCTAATTTGCTGTGAACCCTACAGTACTCAAAGGTATAAGTAACATAGACGGTCATTAAAAATAAGGAGTCGTAATCCTTCGTGGAAAATTTATCCAGTATAATAGAAGAAAAGTGTTTCGACTTATATATTTGTGTGACTATTAAAGATATATATGTGTGGCTACAAAACACTTTACATCCTGCATAGAATTTCCCTTCAATGAGTGTTATTCACATACAAGTTATCACAGCTCCAATGAAAGGGTGGTTAAGCAAAGCTATCAGAGTGAATTAATATCAAACCATTTATTTGTGCAAATGATGCATATTACTGAATAATTTCTTCTCTAGTTTAAAATATTAAGAAAGATGCCCTGGTCTAAAGTGTCCTGGAAAGAGAGTAGAGGGTTGGAAAAAAATCTGTGTTGAGTTTACACTACTTCCGAAAGCGAGACTATTTACTAGATTTCTAAGTCGATACTTAGTCAACAACACTGCGCGACTTCTGAGTTTCAAGGGAGTCGAGTATAGATAAATGTGAAAGACAATTTTGCATTATCCAACACATACGATTTGTTATTTTTTAAAGTTGGTCAGTAAATCGTACCGGAACTCCTGACTTGCCTCTTGCCCCTTTGGAACCCTCTTTACCAGGTGGACCCTGGAAAAAATGTAGAGACGAGAGAATTGATGCACCACGCGAATAAATTCATGCGGTGGCTTTGAAAAATAAAACAAATTTAATAAGATAGTGGAAATTTTTTGGGCCTTCGCCTTTCACCGACTCTGGAAGTGCCTAATCCAAACATGACCCCAAAATATTCCTAATTAAAGTAAACTTAAAGTAAACTTAATGTAAACGGTTAAGTTAACAAACAAAAATATACCAGTTGTAACATAATTTTGTAGAGGGTGCTATACAAGAACCCATTAACCCAAACATAACTTAAATTAATTTGCAAATCATACAATGAATATTCACAATCAAAACCATAGCATGCTGTTAAGTAACTAACCACTACAGATATAGAACAACAACACTGAGTGATACAAGTACTGCAGTTGAAGTAATTATCCATTCATTAATCAAATCACTGTAGTAGTCTTTTGGACGGGGAGATCAATATCATCAACCAATCAAGCAATCAATCAAATTATTCTTGGTCTACAGATCTTCTACGAGAAAGAGAGAGTGAGAGAGCGAAAGAGATCCGCCTGAATCCAAGTCTATACTGCACAAAATGTTTTCGCAAAACCATCCCAAGGTATGTGCAGGATTGCTCGGGATATGCATTACATTCTCCTTCAGCATTACTCTCCGACTCCCGCAAAATGAAAAGAAATTACATTTTTTTTTATGTACGCTCACTTTACACTGCTAATTGACAGGAAATTTTGTTGCTCGGTGAGGAGTGCAATTATTCCTTACTTTTGAATAAACATTGTAGGATAGCCATTTAATTTAGAAACCTAGTTCTGGTTTTTTGTGTTCATGCTGGCTTTGTGCTCCAAAGTGACACCCAATTGGGGGGGGGCGGGGGAATTGTTGTCAGTCTAAATGAATGGTTCACAGACTTTTGGCTGAGAGCCAAGCCTTTACTGGAAGTTTATCATCATCATCATCCAGCCAGTT